>JAYJMG010123099.1:0-10805 GCA_036873935.1 Stomotoca atra
CCCCGTGCATAAGCCCACCAAAAAAGGCCTTTGTCGTAATATAAGCCCAGGGCTTAATTACGGAATTTTACGGTATATGCACAAACCTTATTCCCTGGGCCGCCTTGGTGGTCTCTACATGGTGAAACTCATGCCGGTATGAGTTCATACCGTTTTGAAAGTCATACCTGTCTATGGTCGAATCGTTTATAGCGTTAACATGATTTTAAACCATTTGGGCGAAATAAAACTCATGCCGGTATGAATCTCATACAAGAGTTTTATGTAAACACGTTATACCTGTACGAAATTTAAATTTCACATGTTTACGCATGCGTAATCAATTAAATTAACACGGCTGATTCATTTTACGTAGGAAAGACGATTTGAAAATGCTCCATGTAAACGCAAATATATTTCGTACCGGCTTAAATCTCATGAGTTCATATCGGGTCTTATGTAAGCACCGAGATTTTTGTCCTTTCTACGTCCAAACACTGAAACCGTTAACAATCGTTGGTTAACAAGCTGTTACATCGAATGACTTCATAATCATGCTGGAGATAACTATTGTGGAATGACACATCAGCTTCATTCCCAGCGCCTTTTTCGTAAGATCTGAGTACCTTTTTTGTGAACATTTAGCAAGCATAATTGAAATTATGTTTTTATCATATCACATCAGCGCGTGAATTACGATATTTTGTTATCGGACAAAGCTTCGTCAGACAAAAGTGACGAAAATTTTGTCCAACGAAGCTTCGTCCGATAAGGTATGTCGTCGAATCAGTTAATAATTCCGTGCATAAAATATTGAGTGTGATACGATCTTAATATCTTGATGAGTAAGCATTGTAAGGAACATATCTGATATAAATTTAGCATCTGACATTCCTCAGTCTCCGATGATAATGAGTATAATTTTACAAACTTTACTTCCCGTTCCAGTTTCCTCTAAATAATGATCCTAATAGGTTTCCACAACACTCACCTCTGATTATCCGTCCTGATATTTGTCGCTAGGACATCCCTGGAGAGCGAGGGAAAGAAAATGTGATCCAAGTATAAACGTACCGATGATACTTTTTTCGCTGTGTGTCGACCAAAGTTCGAGCTCATGAATTTTACAAACAAAAGCACGTACATAGGAACAGAAGACACTCGGAAGACACTATAGGAAGATATTTTTGTCAATAATTTAGAGAATAATTTACAAAAATAAATAATCTTTTTTGCTATCATTTTTGGGGTTAGCGATCGCCATTCTATGAAAATATTAAACTGCTTGAACGGTGGCCAAATTTCCTCTCACAGGCAAGCCGGTACTTTACACACGAATCTGCCATCACTTCTTTTCTAAAATGACAATATTAAAAATGTTAATAACTTATCTTCATATTCATAAGTTTATCCTGTCTTGGACCCAAGTAATTTAACGTTTGGCGACGTTTCGAGACTTATCTTCACTCCACAAAAACATGACACTTAAAATTTCGTTGTATTAACGTTGGCTTCAATTCTTTGAATACTTTTGAGCGAACGAAATAAACTCATACCTTCTGATGCGGTTCACACGGGTACTTGTGTCTGGTGCAAGTATCCTTACGCACACATTTCGAGAATCTTTTCATGCACAAGAAATCATCACGAGCACACCTTGCACACGGAGGTTCGCGTTTAGTTTTAAAGTAGCATGCTTGACACACTGTGTGTTGACATGGCTGCTGACAGTCTCGGGCGATGATCACATTGTTCCTGAATAAATATGATATGACACAATGTGATGAAAGCTACACAAAATTCAAGATCGAAGCAAAAGAAAGCAAGGAAAACTGTGTCTGCAAATCATGACTGGATTTTCCAATTTTCCAATTTGCATCAGCCTCGGTCCCAGCGCTGATTTCCGCTTTTTGATAGAACAGGCGCTGGATCGAGACTGAATCTACATAGAATTGACAATATTTTTACATTTTATCAGCCAAATTTTTTTTTAAAAAAAACCCGACCAAAAGTTGTCTCCGAATCATTATTAACATATTAAAAGACACCTCCAATGGAAAATATGTCTGAATTTTAGAAAAAGCACCTGAGGGTGGTTTAGTTACTGGGACAGTCACATCTACGGCGTCAATTCCACCTAGAGTTCTAGAAATTTCTTCATTGTTCTTCCAGCAAAAAAACAAAAAGAAAGAAAAGAAAATATTTCTCCAAATGCAATATGATCATCAAAAATTCACTGGAACAGTTAAGGAGGAAGATAACGGCGACGGGAACGGAAAACTTTTTCCAGGTGTAAATTATTTTAAAAAACCAGGCCTAAGATAAATACCACAAGATGAATAAATAAATAAATAAATAAATAACAGCAATCTTACATCGCAGAGCAGATCGCGTGAGGCCATTTAGAACAGAGTTCTGGTGTACATTTTGGCTTGCATACAACCTCCACGGAATTTTGAATTCGCATGGCGAAATTTCTTTCTGTTGGGTAATCGGGTATTCCTTAAAATAAGAAACAAACTCGTTGAAGCGGCGTTAAGTAGGCAAGTTAACTGTTGCTGGTGGAGTGCTGAAGTTTCAGACGCACTTACGTTGACAATGTCCAGCTTCGATTTCTCTCCTATCTGGAGGATAGCAGTAGGAGCCACGTCCACACTTCCCATACAGACCGTGAGGGCCTCCACACACATGCCCTTGTTCCCTGGCACAAACCTGGCAACAGCCGCACGTATCATACACGGTTCCAGCGGGACAAAATTTTTTCAGCTCTTTGTACTTGTTGCACATTAAGCGAGAACAATCCAACGGGCACTTGACGTTAAACAGTGAGGCGATCACCACACGCCACCCAGTCAAGGTAAGAAGGAGAAGAACGGACGAGCTTTTCATGTTACAATTGTTTGTGGTGAGCAGCGACGGCTGTCATCTAGTCAACGATGACGACTAAAAAAATAATTGATGAGGAAAACAATTATCTTCTGTTCCGTTAGTTGTTAGCACCTCCGACAATCTTGCTTTAAATACCAGCTTATACCAAATTACATCCGAAATCAATCAATGGCTGTTCTCAACATCAGAGTTTGTTTTACAGTCCGCTCTCAATAAAGAATGCACAGTGACAGCGCTCATTCATATTTCACTCGAGCTTACAACTGCTAAGCTTTTCATCACGTGATTAAAACACCAAAACAATTTTGCGGGGAAAAGCACGAAAACGACTTCAAAAACAACCGAACATAGCGACGAATTACATGAAAAAACACACAACGATGGAGTGCAGCTTTTTGATGAGCGATAAAGAGTAATGATCATGTAACGGAAGCACAGATTTCCTGCAAAGACTTCGCTCGATAGGAAAATGAAAATGACATAATTGCATGAAATTTATTGTTTGTGTTGTTTGTAAAGAAGGCTAACTAGTCATGGATGCCCACGCCAGTAGATGCTTCAACAAAGCGGAATTCTGATAAAGTTTTTTGATTCAGATTCAAAAATGTATGAAAATGGACTGATAAATACGTTAAAATTGTATCATGGAAATTCGATACAATTCAAAACATATTCAAGATTAGCTTTTAGGCTGGTTAACATGCTTTAGTGTTACAACAAGCATACAGAGAAAAGACGAAGAGAAAAATCGTCGTAGATTGTCGTCATCTATCTCGGTAATCATCGTATATTATCGATAAGTTATCGGTAAAGATTTAAATGAACGTTATATGATTACACCCAAATAAATAAATAAATATAGATGAAATAAAACACTGACTTAAAGGATTATCTGTAGGAGGGTCCATACACACTACTGCATACAAGTCACAAGCGGAGACAAATTGCCCGTTAATCCGGATTAAGTTTAATAGTCACCAGTCTTCCGCAATCTCTAACAGTGACAGCGCAACGAAGTTCAAGATCCTCCCATACGCTAAACACAGATCATAAAAGTTCTGTTAGCCACAATACGAAAGTGCTTTTCTTTCGCTTCGACACACATGGCCAAAGAGCATTTATCATCAATCGTCTCATGTTCTTCATCATGTAATCACAAATTCATGTCTTACGTTCAGTTCCGGGGGTCAAGTGTTATTTACATGGTCAAATTACGAGGCGGTTGTCCGTGGTTAACAAAGACTTCTTTGGGTCAAAAGAAGAAGACACAGACGTCATTTTCTCTTTTAAGTGTTTCTCCTTTTTAAACAATTGGTGCGATACAAAATCACAAACAAACCATGGATTAGATACTGTTAGATACTAGTTACATGAAATGACACAAATGCTCATCAACTTATGGAATAGCTCGAATAGGCACCAAAAAATTTACAAGAAACGAATTGAAAACAAATAAATAAGTATTTGCAATCATGCTCGTATTTTCGCACGAACATCAAGATCGAGTTCTAATTGTATTTATCAGTGGCCAACTAATTTCATGAACGTTGATCAGTGATGTATCACAGGCCAAAAGCAGGAAATTCCACAGCATACAACTTAATCCGACCGTACCATATGTCAATCCTCACATACGTTCGTCATTACCGAGCGTCTGGAGGACCGCCTAAATACTTATGTCACGCTGAGATAGAATTATCTTCAACAATTCATCTTTATCACGTGAAACCATGACTTCGTTAAAGCCAACACTCCAGCAGCGACTGTCAATGGGAAAAATTCATAGGGGCAGGTTCAAATACAATGAAATGCGTCCCATTTTATCTTCTGCCATGCTTGGTTAGGATTTCGAACAAGTTCTGATGGTTAGTCTCTTTATCGAGCTCACGTGATTCGGTATGTTGACTTCGATGCAGTTTTTTACGCTTGCGTTGCAAGGAGGAGAGCAAGTACGGAGAATTCGACACTTCATCAGGTAGCTTATTCCCTGTGGCCGCAAACAGATCTTTGAAATCCGAAAATATATGTTTACTCGAGTTGTTAATGAACGCGATCGAATATCCCCTTGTACACATTCCTCCAGCTCGTCCAACCTGATGCACATATTCGTCCACAGATGCAGGCATATCGAATATTACCACCTGACCATAAAGAATGATCAATGTTTTAAAATTATGCACAAATCGTAAATAAAAGCAAAAAAAATAACAAAACAAACAGCAGCAACAATTTAACGTGCAAGAAGTCCAAAAACAAATTTACTGACCTGTTTCACATTCGCCAGGTGCAGACCTCTCGCCATGACATTGGTGGAAATAAGAACATCATAAGTTCCACCAAGAAACTGTTGCAAGACTTCAGTACGCTCGGTCTGCGTTTTATCAGAGTGTATGGATGCACAATGTAAGTCGCATTTCTAAAATGTCAACACATCAAGAATGAATAAATAAAAAAATTGTACACATAAACAAACAAATAAACTATGCAAAAAAAGTTTGAACCAGTATGACAAACAAAATGTGTTTGCAAAGAAGGCACAGTTTTCTCTCTAAGTATCGTTGCGATCAAATCTTAAAATTAACAATGAAACGAATAAATCATCCCCCCCCCGCACCGCAATTTTTACCAGTGGCAAAATCCCCCCCAAAACATCAAAGGAGCTGAGCAAACAAACAAACAAACTCACAGCCACAATAGCGTCACAAAGCATATCTGCCCCAAGCTTCGAATCAACAAACACCAGCACAGGCGGTAAAAAGTGACGCCCATCTTCGATGATTGAAAATAGGCGTTTTTTCTTCGATGTTTCTTCCACCCACAAAACGAGCTGCTTTACATCTTTATCAGGTTGACCAGAGACACCAACTGACACATAAACTGTATCTCGTAGCAGGTCCTTCGCGATCTTTTCAATAGGCGGGGGAATCGTGGCGGAAAACAAAAGATATTGTGGTTGACCAGGGATAGCTGCGGTGATGCTCTGAACCTATGAATGGAAAAGGACCAACTCACATTGCCGGTATCAACAAAAATGTTCGATGTATTTACAAAAATAAGACTTTTAAGTACGAGTTATACTTGACTTAGAAAGCCCAAGTGCATCATAACATCTACTTCATCGAAAACAACCATCTTTACGTGGTCCACGTTGAACACGTGCTCATGCTTCTCTAGAAGTTCGATCATACGGCCTGGAGTACCAACCACTACCTGAATGTTTCCGCTAAGCCTAAAAAACAATCGATAAAAAGATAAGACTCGATTGAAAACGAATATGGAGATATAGAGATATAGACGACAAAATTGTCACACCGGAAAATAGTGGAGCAACGGACACAATACCTGTGTAACTGATGTGGAATTGGACATCCACCAATAATGACCGCTGTCCTCATGTTATTGAGTGACGCACAGAGTTGCTTCGTTTGTTCTTCAATTTGCAAGCACAACTCTCGTGTTGGTGCGACAATTAGAGCGATCGGAGATTTGCAGAAGGCGTGCGAGCGTGGCAAGGTGCCTAACAAAACAAGAATTTGTTATTTTTCTTTCTTCTCTTTGTAAACTTCTGACAGGGCTTGTTCCCATTAAAATAACACTGACGGGTACATTTTGTACTTTATGGCAATCGTTTCTTACCAAAAAACTAAAACGCCAATTGCATTGATGCAGACCAATATCGAGGACTTTTAGTGTCATTTTTGTCAGACTTTTTCATTTGCAGACAATCTTTTGACGAATTGAGATTTCCTCGACAGTCTGGGCGAACTTTCACACATTATAACAAGCTAAGCCAAACGGCGTTGTCACTCGCAATTTTTCAAATAAAAGTTTAATACAAGATCGTTATTTTTCACTTATTGAAACGAATTTTTGTAAGAATGGTGTAATTTCGTTTCAGCCTCAGTATTCTTAAACTGACACCACATTTCAGCCTGGAGTGTTCTTACAATATTCTTAGAAAAAACGTCTATAGTGAAAAAACGAAGACAATCTTTTGGTTGGTTTAAATTCCGCTGTTTCATTATTGTTTTCCCATCAAACTGGAAACTCGAGGCTGGGAATATTCTTATGGTATTCTTAAAGTAAGGTCAAATTTCAGCCTGATATTCTTATAAAATGTATTCTTATAAAAAAACGTGTTAGGCCAAAAAAAAAAAAAAAGTTTGTTTCCGAAAAACCGGCCAGGTGAATTTTTTTTAATTAAAATCAATGTTCATAAACTCGCAAAATTATTCGCAAAATCAGCGCGGCAACCGGTAACAAGCATATTTTTTTGGATGGCCTAATATTAAAACAGCTAAAGGGCTCTTTTTCATTCAACTGTTTTTTTTCTTTTGGTTTCATCCTATCTGCAACCGATTACATTCTCCGCCCCATGTAAGTGTTATAAGAAGCACGTACGATAAATACTTTTATGGTAACCAGGATTTCGATGTTATGTGAAAATAATACATGCTGTGTTAGGTAAGAAGAATTACCTTATTGCACGAAATTAACGCGACTATTATTTTAACGCAGCGCGAACGCGAATGACCAACTCGTTTGTTGCGTGTGAGTTAAACGCGAATACGAAAGCAATCAGCATTAAACTAAGATGAAATTAACGCGTTATTTTTCAAATCCAAAAATTTGAATACCGTAATTATTCGATTTGCCGCGCCACCTTCGAATGAATGAATTAAAGGAATGTTTATTTGAAAAATATTTGTAAGATCGTTGAATAACGCCGTGAGAAAATTAACGCAATTTTGAATAGCGCTGACCGAGTCCATTCGCGTTAATTACCACCTCACGCTAATTTCGTGTAACAAGGTGGCCTGTTCATTGAGGTTGTACGACTGGCAATTGAAGCAACGAACATAAAATATCATAGGTGATGGGTGCACCCAAAAGATCGTCATTTACCTATCTTAGATTAATATGCGCAACACTGTGTCACACTTTATTAAGACGCTACAAGATCCTATCTTAACTGATTAGCATGCAAGTTAACTAAGACTCGCTTAAAAGTAATGAGCATCCAGATTTGTTAGTAATTGAAGATTAATGATTCAATATAAAGCTACTAAATCTATGAATCTGAAGCTATTATTTTCGCAATTCATTCTAATGTCGGACTATCAGACTATTATCTTCTTATCCTGACCTAATGGAATCCTGTATCATAGAGATTTTATAGTTACCCCAAATTTTTATCGCGCAGCGGAGCATATTTGACATTTAAGTGTGCGTAATATTTCCTACCAAGGGCTTGAAATTGAAGCAACGAACATAAAATATCATAGGTGATGGGTGCACCCAAAAGATCGTCCCTTGACCCTTGATCTTTTTAAAAACGACAATTTTTCCCCAACTAAAACCAAAAAAACAAGAAGCGATAAAATTTTTCCTGACTTTTTTTATTCGGATTTTTCCCCTGCTTAGTTCTTTATTATATTGCAAAACTTTTCGGCTGACAGCATCATTAGATTTTAAACTAAACTAAAAGAATTTGTTCCTATCATAATCGAAATGAATTGATCACCTAATAATGAATTCATCTACAATCGTGCCCAAAATATAATGGAACTAGTGCGCAAAATCGAAGAATAGCCTACCACAAGTATTTCGAAATCGAATTGCTGTAAGAAGAATCCTGTGCTTAAACTTTTTTAGTTTACCAATGGACTTAGGACTTGTACTCATGTGCCTTGAACCACGGTTAGTTAAGGAGTTGGACCCAGGATATCCAAAAATCGACCATTATTGAGCCTAAGCAAGAGATAGAGGACCCTTGCAATCAATGTATTTTCAGCTGCTTTCGTTCATTTTGCAATAAATCTTAACCCTAATCCGTATGAAACGAAAATCTCCTACCACTTCTGAGATACATGCCTTTCATGACAAACCGACCGAGCTGAAAATCCCCCAGAGTTCCATTATTTTTAGCCACGAGAGGAGTTCAATTTCGATAGTTCAGATGCAAGGTATTCTTAGAGCTGACGTAACACCCTCAAATTGCAGATTCATTTCCAACAGAAAGCTCTGCCCATGTCCAGAAAAGTTTCGAAAAAAACAGCAAAGAAAATATATTACACAATAAGGAGAAGTAGCGTGGGATGAAATTAACTACCGAAAGTCTCCCCTCATCAATGCATCTTAGAGCTTTACGATAAAAAAAAAATGCAAAACAGCGCATACCAACACATTGGAAAATTCTTTGAATGATAGGCAAGAGAAACGAAGCAGTCTTTCCGCTTCCTGTGGTGGCGGATACCAGAACGTCACGTCCATGTAAAGCCAAAGGGACTACCTGCATCTGCACTGGAGTTGGTCGAATATATTTATTGGTAAGTAGATTTTGCAGCAGTTGTTGAGAGGAAAGATAATCCTTGAATTGTACCATTAAACCAGAGATCTTATTTCCTCGCACACGAACCTCAAGCTTTTCTCTCAAATTCTTGGAACGGCCTTCTGTCATGCAATGATGGCCACTCAAAGGTATGAAGCGTGAATGCTGCATAAAATATGAATCGAATGATTCACAATCAACTGTGCTAATCTCTTCATCAAATTCCTCCTTGATCAATGAATTTGTTTCGGTCAATTGCACCTCAGTGTTTTGGGGTTGTAAGTGGAGCCTCTTACACTCCAAACTGCAAATATCTTCATCAGTTTGATCACATATATATTCTCCATACCTTCCACACACAACACACACAGGTTCCTCTGGAGCAGGCCATCGCTGCTCAAGACATCTCTGTTTCACTGAAGCTTCTTCTAACGGGGTGCTTTCATTATCAGTTTTTTTGTATGTTGTACATTTGTTTTGTTTAGTTCTCTCATAACCAACTATAAAGTAAATAAAATCCACTATAAAGTAAATAAAATCAACTCATTATAAACTGACAGGAATACTCAATCCTAATAGTGTCTTGTTATGCCTGAATTTAATTAGACTTCTGTTTCACATTCATAGCAATTCCAAGAACAATTCCAAGAACAATGCACAATTTTAAAACAGGATATTAAGAAGCATAACATTGGTATATTTTTGATATATACACACTATTGCATAAAAGTTCTTCAAAATATTAACTCCTTACTGACCTTTAGGGACCTTTGTTTTCTGGCGGACACTTCTTGGAACAAAAGCTGACACATTCATTTATTTACAAACATCTAAAAATAAAATTGCACAGAGCACATTATTTAATTTAATTTTTTGGCGCCATTTCGTTTTTACCCTACTTTGCACATCGATTTGTTTTAACACCACATGGCTGTGTTGCATCCATCACGTAGAATGTATCAATGAATTTTTACAACAGATCTTTTACTTTCAGAACATTTTGGTTCCATTTCGTATATTCCCACTATATTCCGACTGCTAATGAACAGCTGGTAGGGCTGGAGACAAATTTATTAGTTCCTTTCCTTAGTTTTTTTCTAGTAACGATTTTGGCGTGATGTATGCTTTATTGTTCTTTAAAGTACATTTAATCATTATGTCAGTCATATTTTTTTATCAAGAGTCCCAGATTCAGATATATTAGAGAAGTTTTTGTTGTTAACAGGTATGTGCTACTCAACAATGTCTTTTGAATGATCTCAAGGAAAACTGGTTCAATTTTTCAAATAATACGATAGATTCTGCTCAGGTTGTTGCAAACTTGTAATAAAATGCTCGTTAAAAACATTTATCAGTGGCCTTTGCACATGTATTTTTAGCTTGGGATTAGCCATCTACTTACATCAAAGCACGCCAAATATTGAAAAATAAAAATATATCTCGATAAAAACTTAAACCAATCAATTCATAGGTAAGAAATATTCTTAGTTCACCGAGCTACTAATCAGAATCAACACACAAACTTCACATATGAGATACTCACACAAGAGATGCTCACATATGAGATGCTCACGTATGAGATGCTCAGGTATGAGATGCTCACATA
>JAYJMG010123210.1:0-14560 GCA_036873935.1 Stomotoca atra
CATGATTGTAGTTCTTTCTAAAAAAAGTAGAAAAAATATTTAACTTCGTTGTCCATTCGCAAAAGTACAAGACGCGAAAAATTCTATTTAGGCCCATCCACAAAAGTTTATGTGTATAATATCGTTCATTTAGCTTCAGTCACCGTTTTCACGACTTTAATTGACGACTTCTTGTTTGCACGTGCTTTGCTGTTAAAATGAAAATTCAAAAATACAAGCTCTGCAGATCAATAAAGCACCCGTACGAAATTAAAAAACTGCCAGGTCATGACATTCTGCAATTTGCAGCACATTCTTTTGGAGAAAAGTTAGAAGCCTTAACTCCCACCACCCATTTTGACCAAATTTTGGCTGTTGATTTGAAATCAGAACACTACAATTTTTCTACGTGCATATTGTCAAGAAAAATGAAGCATTTTGTAACTTTTGGCTAAATTTTAGACCCGAATCCCTGATTTTTGGCCATAAACTCAACCTCGTTCCCAGGGCCGTTGTTCTATTTGTGATATGTGGACGACATATCAAAAAGAGAAAAACGGATCTGGAAACGAGATTGCCATCAACCCCCAATTTTTCGGTTAAATTGCAAAAAACAATCAAAGGATTTGAAATCAGCACCCTCGAATTATTCTAGGTACAAATTTTCATTATGCCCACTTGCCAACTTTGGTAGCATAACGAAGTTTCATTGAAAACATGTTAAGGTTTAACCCTCTGTGCCAAATTTTCTCGATTTATAACGTCATCAAAGGGCGTGGTCACAAAGTTTTACTTCAGTATCAAAGTACCTACAGAACTGACACCACCTGTCAAGTATAGTGGATTCATGATGTTTCCATTGAAGAAATAACTAAACTCTGATTACCAACTTTTCCATTTTATTTCAATCTAAGAATCAACGGCATTGCATGACATAACGATGCTTCGTTTTGGAGATATGGAGATTTAAAGTTTTTTGTTGGTATCAAGTCTAAAATGCACAAGGAGTCAATGCTAGTTTCGCTATCCTGAGAAGAAAAAAACCAAAACAGAAAAACGCTTCGCAGAAAATCAAAAATCTGTCCGAGCGGCAAAGTCTTACTTTTCGACCCATTCCATTAAGTTTTGAGCTGAGGTCGAAGTTCGAAAAATAAACCCAAATCTAAAATTAGCACACTCGAATAATTGCACAAGATTGAATTTTTCTGGAAAAATTGAGCTTTATTTATTTATTTTTCAAGAGCTTCAGCTTTGGGGCAGATTTCGAAAAATGGCCCTCAGATTTAAAATCAGCACCCTCGAATTGCTACATGTGCAGTCTTTTAAGAAAAACAGGGCATTTTGAAATTTATTTATAACGTCGTCAATAGGAATGGTCAAAAAATGTTATTTCATTAATAAAGGTCTTCTGGAACTGATGCCACCTTCCATGTTTGGTAGCTTAACAATACTTATTTGCTGTGGAGATATTAAGAATAAACTTCCAAATTTCCCCAAAGTGTGACTTTTAGAACTAATGCAACCTGCCAATTTTGGTGGGATAACGATGTTTTGTCGTAAAAAAATCAAGGGTTAGCTTCCAGTACCAAATTTACCCAATTTGTGACGTCATGACATAGACAAGCGTGGTAAAAAATGTAAATTTTAGACAAAGAACTAACAACAATGACGACATCTGTCAAATTTCAGTCCATAACATGCTTCGAGATATAGAAGTTTTAAGTTGGTTGGTATTTTAGTAAGTAGACCAGACTACGGGCTAATCTTGCTTCAGCGAAAGTTAAAAATAATTAGCAAATATACGCCTGCGCGTGCTGCGCGATTTCAGGTAATCCCTTATACGATTGTAATAAAACATCATTATATCCAAACATTGTTATCGTCGCTTTAGAGATACGGGATGGAACAACAAATGCAATGAGCTGTATGGGTTTGTTGTTGTAACAGGAAGATAGAATTTTCTCATGAAATGTAATTTTGAAGAAAATGATTCTAAAAATCAGATTTTCAGCGTAGCATATCGAAAAGAAAACTTCAGTCCAATTCATATGCACGTAAAATTTGTTGTGAGGCCTTACAACTAAAACAATGTTCATTCTTTTCTAACGAAAAAAAATAAGTCTTCCGAACGCCCCAACCTCGTTCCCAGGGCCTCTTCTCCTTTTTGATAAGCTGATCATCAGTTTAGCAGAAAAGGAGAAGAGGCCCTGAAAACGAGGTTACCAAACGCCCGTAAGCTCTTAAAACCATTTGCTTTTAAGAACAAAACTTTGCTTTTAAGAAAATGGTTGGAAAAAGGAAAAAAGAAAAATATTGCTATAAAATGTCAGAAATGACGTCACACGTTCGAATTTGACTTTGAGTAACCAAATAATTCAAAGCGCGCAGAGAGACAAAAAGAGAAAATCAACATGGCAACCATCGAGGGAGAGGTGAAACTGCGAAAAACTACTCAGTTTTATATGAATGATAAATCACATGCGAATTTAGTTAATATAATAAGTAAATACATAAGAAATACATTGTTTCAGTTGAAAGCCCTTACCAGACTATGCCCTTACAACAAATTCTACGTGCATGTGAATTGGGCTTAATGATATCATTATCATTTTGTAAACTGTCAACATATAGATACTAACTATTATGATAAGTATTTTGGATAACCTCTTGAACCACGGTCAGTTTAGGAGTTGGACCCAGGATATCGCAAAATTGACCATTATTGAGCCTCAACACAACATTGAGCACCCTTGTAATCGAAATATTTCGCGTTTTTCGGTTGCTTCTTTTAATTTTAGACTTAATCTTAACACCATTCCGTGTGAAACGAAAAATTTTCAATTCGGGAGTGCTGATTTCCAATTCTGGAGTTGTTTTTCGTAATTCGATTCAAATTTAGGAGTTAACCCCATTTCAACCGGGGGTGATTTTTACTTGATATTTTACAAAACACTTTATAGTTACACAGACTTTTTAAGAACATCAACGCCATGACCATTTTTCTGTTTTTTTAGCATTTTGTCATATTTGGCGCCTTATTACGTTCGCCATTTTTCAAAATTAGAAAAAACCCGGAAAGTTTGTTAATGTCCTACCCTTTAGTTTTCAGAATCTTATAACAGAATTGAAAAAAACTTGATTACAACTTGAGATTTTGATTTTAAAAAGGACATGCTATTTCAAAAAAATGACCGAAAAAATAATATTTTTGATAACGTCATGACAAAAATGCTGACGTCAATTTTTTTTATGCCAATGGGTTCCTTTTATGTTGCTCTATAATCATACCAAGTTTCAAATTCAAACCATTTGCCAATAAGAAACTAAAGAGGGGGCGGAATCCGCACCCACCCCCTCCCCTCCCGGAAATAACATATGCCAAAAAGCCCGGTTGAAATAGGGTTATGGCCCAAACTTTGGCTACAAATTAAGAACAAGTCCCATAATGTATAGATGAAACTCTGGTTACCTTCCTATGCTAAAGCCTAATTATGACTGAGCGTCGTCGACGGTCTTAAGCCTTACGAAGATTTTTAAGCCTTACGGCAACAATCAGAAAAATCAACAACGTAAGGTTTTTGTCGTAGCAGTGAAACTTTGGCTTACGTCAAAATATTAAAGTTTTGCAAATGAATGAGCTCATAAGAGTGATCAATTTCATGCTTATCGGAGTAAAAAATACTTAGCACCGCCACATACGGGACTGAGAGGTCTCTTGTAAATATATAACAAACATCCATTTCGTGAACAGTTCATAATATATATCTCACCAAGGCGACTTAATTCAGAAGAGAACAGCTCAGTGAATTTTTCTTGGGTAGATAGTAGACACTCGCTTGTTGGGATCGGCTCTTATCTTGAAGAAGTAATGATAAAAACATAAAACGATTTATTTACCCTTTACTTACGACGCAAACTTGTAACTTGTAGTTAAACAAATCTCCATTTTTTATTGAAAGATGAGTGGCTTAATTTATGTAACTGAAGCACCAGAGAATGGATGGATAAATAGCATTGAGGTTGCATATAAATAAAACAACAGCTGTTGTATCAGTTTTAATATATGTAAATCGATACATTTTGAAATTAAGATTAAAAATTAGAAAATATTAATTAAAAATCATGAAAATCCACGCGCATGCTATATCATGAACCGAACAGAACCCACCAGAACCGAACCGAGAGAACACAGCATGAACCCGGGCAAGACACGACCAGAAAAACCAACATGAACCGATCAAAACCAGCATAAACGACTGGGAGTCGATCACAATTATGACATTTCGAAGCAAGACGTTAAAGACGTATCCGCACAATTAAGAGGGTGAATTAATTTGATCCAAAATGTTATCTAACAAAAAGATACCTTTTTCTAGGAAATTAACGAAGCACAAAATTAATGCGGATTTTCAAATTTCACGTTAATTAAAGGGATTCTTGCATGCGAAATGATATTTGGATATTGTATGGAGCTTAAAATTGATGATAGAAGCTTTTTAAATTTTTGAAAAATCTTTCCTCGTCTCGAGATATCGCAGCTTTCATGTCTGAAAGTTAGCCTCATTTTTGTGGAATCAGGCTAAATTGTGATGTAATAAGTATATCAGCAAAAATTTGTAGGTTCTGCTGTAAGTTTATGTGACTCATTATAGATTTTATTTTTAATTTATCAAATGCTCTAGATAGTATCTTGGAACATGCAGGGTTTTAGAGAATTTCCTCCATTTTCTGCGGATTTATAAGAAAAAGAATTTGTCAGCATTTTTTGGTACCTACTTATGACATCACAATTTGAGAAACACAAAACTACGATATCTTGAGAACGAAAAGAACTTTTTCAAAAATTTAAAAAGTTTCTTTCATCAATTTTTAAGCTCCATCAAATAGCAAAATATCATTTTGCATGCAGGAATCCCTTTAAATACTCCTTAATTAATTTGATCGTAAATTTCAAGGGTGCTAAAAAGTTTCTCGTCAATTTAAAAACCTTTACTTTCAGGTCGCAACAATAATTATGCAGCTTGATCCAAAACGCGACGTGACCACGATCGATGTCAATCTTCGTTTATCGGCATTGAATCCAGAGCATGCAAAGCTGAAAAAAATATTAACCAATTTTTTAAATCAACAAGGCAGACTGGTCTTGTAGCCATGGACTCATTTGCCTAGGTTATGTGTTTTGTTGTTGTTGGCTAATTTTCCTAGGTTATGTGTTTTGTTGTTGTTGGCTAATACCATAAAAAATTTTTTTTTCGATTTGTTCCATCCGCGTTAAAACAGTCTTGTAGAACAGGTCGACTCAACCGCGTTAATTTCATTCCCTTCTTAATGATGTTTCAACCAACAATATTAATTTGCTTTTATGTTAATTTTGTACTACGCTAAGCGAGGGCTTTGTTAATTTCCTAGAATAAGGTAATTTAACTTTTTTCGACATTTTGTTTTCGCAGCTGTTGCTTACTCTTTCGCATCTGATTCTCACCTTTGAACTCATTCACAACGAGAAGATGTAAGCACCATTGATCTTTCTTAGAGATTTCGCGAATATATATTTTCCTGATTTGGTATTTTTGTAATTTTACAAAGGTTTATTTTTTGAAAATGTGTTTATTTTGCCGAAATAATACTTAATTCTTTTGGTAAACAGAGATAAAGCGATGATTGGCTGTTTTTTTGGCAAAACTCGCCAAAAGAAAAGAAAAAAGTTCAAACCAACGCCACAGAAACCAAAAAAAGCTCAGCAGACATCATACAACTTTTATTTTTATTTATTTTACGAATGTTTACCCAGGATAGCCTCTTCAAGGCCTATTGGCTCTGTTATCCATGAGGGTCCTGCGACCGAGGTCCTAATCGTATTTAAAGCTCCCATTTGTGTTACGGAATTCACTCCGCTCGACTGGACAACCCCGGAGTAATTTTCCGTCGGTGAGGTTCCCACAAGCGGGTTCGAACTCACATCCTGCGGAATAATAGGCTCCAATAGCTAGATTACAGATGCACGCTACCACATCCGCCTTAACTATTCATAAATGTTCAAAAAAGGAACGAGAGAGGTCGAATGAACATTGGTTAGTTTATGAAGTAACTTTACGTTTCTTTAGCTTTGTTTGAACGAAGAAAGAAATTCGGGGGAAATCGCGGATTTATATTTGCGAATCAGCGACTTATATTGCCACAACTAGCTTTTCAGGCAGGCAAGTATTTATTTACATAAAGCTTATTTAAAACATTATTTGATGAGTAGTTAACACAACCTCGAACCCAGGTTCGTTTGTCTCTTTTGGCTATGAAGACGGCGAGACGGTCTCGCCGTCTTCATAGCAAAAAGAGACAAACGACCCTGGGTTCGAGGTTGTAGTCAACAAAATTATCGGGATATACACTATTTTTATAAGAATACCTTAATTTTTTGCCGAGCCTCGATATTCTTAAGAAATTGTCGATTTTAAGCCTAATATATTCTCAAACTATTCTCATTTAATGGCAGGGTTATCACTCTATGGAACATTTTATCATTATCTCAAATTCTTGACAATTCATGACATTCCTTACAAAGTGGCAACCGATGCCTAAAGTATATTCTACTTGCGTGCATTCAGCTGGAAACTTACATAATCAAAGGGAATATATATTGAAGGCCATTATTTCAGGAGTTTTTATATAAGACATAAGAGTTTTTTTTGAAAAAAAAATTTGAGCCTCAGCATTATTCTTAATTTATTCTTCAACTTTAGCAGATTTGAACCTCAATATTCTTATAAATTATATTCTTATAAAAAAAGTGTGGATGATGGTGGAAGAATCCATCTGCAATCATGGTCATAATATATTGAGAATAGTGCGCAGAATCGAAGAATTAAAGACCACAAGTACTTGGAAATCTTCTTTAATTAGGAAGGATCCAATGCTTAAACTTTTTTTGTTTACTTTGAACCACGATCAGTTACGACGTTGGACCCCGGGTATCGAAAAATTGACCGTTATTGAACCTGAACACGAGATTGAGCATTCTTGAAATCAAAATATTTGGCGTTTTTTCGGTTGTTTCCGTTCATTTTAGGCTGAATCTGAACACCAATCCGTATGAAACAAAATTCTCCTACCATTTCTGACTTACCCGCCTTTCATGAGAACCCTGGGAACGGGGATGCGGCCCCACTTAGTCCCTGAAATTTTGCACTAGTGTAAGCGGGTCTGGTCTAGAACGTATGCCTAAAAAACAGAATATAGATTAGTACAGGTTTTTGAGTTATTTTCCAGCTTCTATGGAGTCCGTTGTTGATAGAGCCCGTTCCTGTGGGCCTAGATTTGATGGAGCCTGTTCTTGTGAGGTCCAGCTTTTACGAAGTCCAGTTAATGTGTTGCCCGCTCTTGTTGGGTTTAGATTTTAGATTTTTGATTTTGTGGGATCCAGTTTTGTGAGTGTGGGTTTTTTGGGATGTAGGTGTCTGTATCCTGTCCGGTTGATCAGTGATTCCTGTTTCAAATGGTGCCTTTCTCCTAGCTTTATATAAACCCGATAAGAAGTTTATGAAATCTCGTATCGAGTAGTTAAATCACGTAACATTCTACATTCAGCACGTGTCCTAATTGACTTTCCGCGAAGTGAGAAAGTCTTTGGTTTCGCCAGAGATCTTTTTTAACTTTCTGCAAAGAAAGAAGGAGCAAAGAAAGTCTTTGGTTTCGTCTGCGTTCATGTTCTGTTTTCTCGCAAATCAGTGAAATTAGCTTTGACGCACTGAAGAATTTAGACTGGGTAGATACAAACAGAAAACTTTAAATCTCAATATCTCCCAAACGTAGCATCGTTTTGGGCTCAAATTTGACAGGTGCGATCAATGCCGTTTGTTCTTTGTCTCAAGTGCAAGACCACACCTTTTGATGACGTCACAATTTGGGTAAATTTGGTACTGGGAATTAATCCTTAATATCTCCTCAACAAAGTTTCTTTACGCCACCAAACTCGGCAGATGGCCTCATTTACTGAAGGCCTTTCACAATAAAGTAAAATTTTGTGTTCATGCCCATTGATGACATCACAATTTGAGTAAATTTGATACTGGGAGATCATCCTTTATATCTCCTTAACAAACCATCGTTACGCCACCAAATTTGGCAGGTGGCATCATTTCAAAAAATCCTTCGACAATGCAATAAAATTTTGTGACCACGCCTATTGATGACGCAATAAATGGGCGCATTTGGGCCTAATCTTTGAAAATACTCCGTTTTTTTGAAAATTTACACAAGTAACAACTTGATGGTGCTGTTTTCAAATCTGGAGTTCATTTTTCGAAATTTACCCAAAAACGGGGGTTCGGACCAATATTTGGCCAAAAAACAAAAAATGCTGCATTTTTCTAGAAAATTTGTGCAAGTAACAATTGTTTAGTGCTGATTTCAAATCAGGGGTTTGCTTTATGAAATTTACCCGGTTCGGATCCATAGCTTTTTGGGGCAAACAATGGAAATTCTCCGTTTTTCTTGAAAATTTGACAAGTCTTCTGCCCGCTCTGGAAGTTTTTTTTTCTGTTTTTTTTTTCCTTTGCAAAATAGTCAAATTAGCTTGACGCGCTGGACATTTTAGACTAGATACCAACAAAAACTTAAAAAATCGATATATCTCCTAAACGAAGCATCCTTATGTGCTGAAATTTGACGGGTGCTATCAATGTCGTTCGTTCTTTGTCTGAAATGCAAAATTTTGGACCACGCCTATTGAGGACGTGGTAAATTTGGTACTGGGAGTTTATCCATAATATCTCAACAACAAAACATAACTAAGCAACAAACTTGGCAGGCGAGTCAATATACCGAAGACCTTTCACAATCAATTAAATTTATATGACAACGCCTACTGATGACGTCACGATTTGTGTAAATTTGGTACTGGGAGTTAATCCTTAATTTCTCTTTAAAAAAACACCCTTAGACCACCAAATTTGGCAAGTGGCATCAGTCTCAGAAGACCTTTGACAATCAAATAAAATATTGTTACCGCGTCTATTTATGACGTAATAATTAGGCGCAAAAGGCCTAAAAATTAAAAATGTTCCAATTTTCATGGAAATTTGCACAAGTGTCAACTCGATGGTGCTAATTTTAAATCTGGGGTTCCTTTTCCAAATTTACCAAAAAATAGGGGTTCTGACCCATATTAAGGCCAAAAATAAGCAATTATCCGTTTTTCTTCAAATTTGCACTTGAAACAATTCGACGGTGCTGATTTCAAATCTTGGGTTCATTTTTCGAAATTTACCTAAAAACAGACACAGATTTTGGCCCAAAATAAACAATGCTTTTTTTGAAAATTTGGCTTTAGAACAGGGTGCTGATTTTAAATCAGTTGGCCATTTTTTAAAATTCGGTCAAAAAGTGGGGGTTTGGACCCAGGTTTTGGCCAAAACTTGACAATGCTCTGTTTCTTTTAAAAAATTGCACATTCTCCAAATAATTTGTTGCAAATTGCGGAAAGTCTTCTTCATGCTGGATTTTGTCGCGATAAAATTGCGCAGTAATTTCATATCGGCTAATATCTGTTACTTGATTTTTCAAGAACGATATGAAATTTCAAATCGGTCATTTTGAAGTCGTCATCAGTATGAAATTCGTTTCACTCAAAACAAGTAAGCAGTGTATAAAGTTTCTTCTTTTTCAAAAAAAACTAAAGGTAAAATATCGTACTTTTCTTACACGGCTTTAAACGTAAAATCATCTGTTTCAGTCTGTTCAAGGTTGATTCTTGTCGAATCTTTTTGTAGATATTACTTTTAGTCAGTTCCAATGAGGAAGAATAGAAACTGAAAAAAATAAGGAAAAACCATGGGCAAGGGCTGCTCATATGGAGAAAAAATTTCCTGGCAAATCGGGCTCCTCGCTTTGCCGAGATAATTTTTATTTTGTGCTCGTATGAACTTTTGTCTTTTACTTCATACGAACGCAATATATTTTTAAAGGCAAACTTGCATAATAGTGAGATCTCAATAAAACCCAAATTAAAACCTATAGAATCCAGTTTAACCATATGAACAGCCCTTTAGTCACACAACGCAGTTCACAACTTGTGGCTCACAAAACTGGAGACAACTTATAAGTTATAAGTATGGCTTATTAATGATGGATATCATATCTTAGGCTTGTTGCACTTCAATAGCACCCAGACACTCAGAAATTTAGGCCACTTATTTTTCGGGTAATGCAGATAGGCCCATAAGACCTGATACAACTTTGGTCCCCATATTCCCTTCATGCACGTATAAGTGTGTGTGTGTGTGTTTGTGCCCGAGCTGGTTTGTGGGGACATGTACAGGTTTAAGCCGCACATTATTTTTGTTTCACTTTAAATTGACTCAGAATCATTTTTTAATCCTATTTAGCTATGTTTTTTCAATGACCCCATAATCAGTGTGTGTGTAAAATGTGTGCGATTGTGGGGAAATCAGCGTGTTGTGTAAATTTTTGGATTGTGCGTTGCGGGGACAAATCAAACATTCCTACTCTACATTCTTATTGGTGTTGGATAAACTCTATCGTGTTTCTTCAAATTTCTTCAAAAACCGCGGCGTGGGTGACGTTATGTATACCTTCTTGAGAGAATAAGCTTTCGCGATCTTTTTTTCCACACTTTTTTCATGGTAGTTTACATTAGAAACCAAAACTTTAATACGAGGTGAAACATTAGCCAAGCGCTATTTTACTAAACGACATTGGAGCGATATTTAGCGGTCAGGAGGAATGCAATAAGCAGTAAGGCCATCCTTAAAAAAATGTTTGTTTCCTATCAAGAGTCCGAGTCAAATTTTAAATCTTATGACCCGGCCACTGAATTGTCGCGTTAAAGCTAGCGCTATATTTGTTTTTACTTCTCGTCATCTCAAAAATACAGACCATGTACAGACACATGCAAATATGATTTAATTTTTACACAAATTTTATTATATTATGTCGTTTGTACAACCACGTGGAAATTATCATGAAAACGCGATCAAGTTTCTTCCCGCGTTTCTTGTTCTCCATCGTTATTACTAATCTTAGTTGTTCTTAATATTCTGTAATGTGGTACGGTGGAGAACCAAATTAATATCAAGGTGAAACACGCAGTCAGAAAAAAGATGGACGACTTGCATGAACATGTGGTTTGCGTAAATATTCTCATAATAAAAACAGCAGGATTTGCTAAGAAATTTAAAAAAAAAACTGCCGCCCGACCGGGTGAATAATTTTTTTGTGATGAACCTGGATAGGAAACGAACAATCTTTTAAGGATGTCTCAACGATAACCAGCGTACGAACCCAGCAAGGACATCATGGTTAAACGACATTGCAACTGCTAGGAAGCTGGTAATGGGCAGGGATTATTCGCGAAATAATCGCGAAATAAAAGTTTTTGATAATAATTTGGTAAGCAGATTGCTTTCAAACTTTTAATTCCCGCGAAAATCCATTCCTTTCATAGAACAGAATAGAGAACTTTACTTGGTTAAGAATTCGTCCCAAAATGATTTGGATTTATGGACATATAGAAAAATTCTTTAGTGGAGAAGGTACAAAGAACTGGCGATTTGTTTTTAAATGCATTAGTCATTATCATAAAAGTAAAACTGTGAAATTTAAAATAGGAGCCATACACATATGACATCCCACAGCTGGGGGGGGGGGTCATCCAATTTCTAGATGCTTTGAGATGGGGGAGGGGGCAAGGTAAGTGTCACTGGGACATCCCACTCATGTACTTTTAACTGAAGAAGTTTTAATGCTGAAACGCTGGTTACATAGAACTTTCTTTCTTTTTTTCTTGTTTTTTCTCAGATTTTCATGCAGGTAAAATAGGAGCACAACTATCTATTTTTTACAATTTTCACACACAATATGAATAATAATTTTATTATTTCTGCATAACAAAAACTGAAGTCCCCTGAGAGGGTGGGGTGCTTGTTTGCTGGTTGACATCCCATTAGGGGGGGTCATGCACTCAGACAAAGGGGGAGGGGGTCAGAATTTTGAGATTTTTAGGGGATGTCTTATATGTATGGCCCCAAACATGAAGAATCTCAATGAATTTGCTATTTGCTCAAGCTATATTACCAACATAATAATTGAAAAAATTGCCCGGTCGGCAGAAGACTTGTCGCAATTTACAACACATGCTTTGGAGGAAAGTTGGAGGAATTCAGTTTTCGGCTAAACTTTGAAAAATGACCCCTGGATTTGAAATCGGCTTTCCCGAGCTGTTCTTGGTGCAAATGCTTAAACCTGTTATTGTCAAATAAATGCTGGCCGAATTTTTAAAAATGACCCTGGATTTGCAATCAGCACCCTCAAATTTTTAAGAAAAACGGAGCATTTTCAGTATTTGGGCATATTTATTGCGTCATGAATAGACGTCGTCATTTGTCAAAGGACTTATACTTGTCAAATTTGGTTTTACAATGTTTTGTTAAACTCCCAGTACTAAATTTACCAAGAGCGTGACGTCCTAGATGAACGTTGCCCGAAATTTTTACTTCAATGTCAAAGGATTTTTGGAACTGACTGCACCTGCGGAATTTGGTGACATAACGATGCTTCGTTGAAAAGAAGCAGTATAAACTCTCAGTACCAAATTTACGTCAAATGTTTCACCTGTCAAGTTTCAGCCCATAACAACGGTTTTTTGTTTTTTTATTTGGCATCCAGTCTAAAACTCACCTTAGACTTTCTGCTTTTCACCTCCTGTTCTTTTGTCAAAAGTATTAAGTCTTAACTTTCAGGTTCTATCCACCGTATTCGTACATTCGCAAATTTATGTATGTTCACCTCAAATTGGTCCAGTTGCATGCTACAACTGAAAGCAAAGAGCGTTCTACCAACATCCCTATTCCCACTCCACTCGCATGTGCAGACATTTTATTTGTGTGTCACGCATCTGACCAAGACCACTGATTGGGACAACACTAAAAGTTTTTTGCCACTAAAAGTTACTTCACTTGATAGCTTGAAGATGGAATAACAACTTCCAACTCGGCTCATGCCACGCTAACCTTCTGCCGAGTTAGGCAGTTGGTTAGCAATCTTGCTCTGTTACCAGCAGGGTGAGATGGTGTGAGTTCGAGTCCTCTCACTTACACATATAACTTCCGAAATGTTGCTCAACTTCACATTTTTCTTTAAAGAAACTCAAGTCCACTCACTGTTTATTCCAAGAATATTTGTCATCGCAAAAGTTTCTGCTCCTAATGTAAACCTTAAAGCGCTTATCTAAATTCAACGCCCCCTCCCATATCCAAGCTTGTCAGTTAGTTAGTGAAAATCGAGAAAAACGTGGGTCTTATTTTTGTTATATGCTTTTTGGGATGATTACCAAGATCCTAAAAAAAAACATTTATCTGTTATTAAAGTTATTTTCCTTTACAATGACATGAATAACATGAGAAAAAAGAAGTGATTTTAAATAAAGAAAATTGTCTTAAAAAATACAACCTTGTTCCCAGGGCTATTTGTGGCTTTGATTATGAGGACGATGTGATTTATAATCATAACCAAATAGGAGAAAGGCCCTGGGAACTATGCTGCAAAAAATGAATATTATCTATCCTAGCAATTCTAAGAAAACTGTTTTTTACAATTAAATGACCAAAAAATACTTATTTCCTTTAAAGTATGAATACAAAAAAAGACAAGTACCAAACTTTCCTGCTGAAATAAGGTAATAAGACAATCAATCAAACGAAACAGGAAAAAAAGTTGAAATTTTTTGCTTGGCTGATGTTAATTGTTACATACGTGAAGTTATAATTGAAAATTAGATTGTGACAGCTAAATACCTTAAATGGACAAAATATTCGGCGGACAAAATTCCCGGCGCAATTTTGTCGTTGAATAGTTTGTCCTTTAAAGGGTTAATAAATAACAAATAATATTAACAAATAGATACAGTTTTCACTAAAGAAAAAATTCATGAATATTTACAGGAACGATAAAATATTTGAGCCATAGTTATATAATTTAAAATGTGTTGAACAAAAACAACAATAATTTTAAGCAAAAGCTTTTCGGATTATTTATTATCCATCTTCAGTGCTATGTTACAGTAAAATGGTAAAAACTTTACTACTGTAACATAGCACTGAAGATGGATAATAAATAATCCGAAAAGCTTTTGCTTATAATAATTGTTGTTTTTGTATTTGCAGGAACGTATGCAACAAAAATAGATATCAATATTAAGACATGATTTCCTATTTGTCCTGCAA
Organism: Stomotoca atra; assembly: GCA_036873935.1. Taxonomy (NCBI): domain Eukaryota; kingdom Metazoa; phylum Cnidaria; class Hydrozoa; order Anthoathecata; family Pandeidae; genus Stomotoca; species Stomotoca atra. Next base: position 14,214 of record JAYJMG010123210.1, read on the forward strand.
ATTTTGTGGTTAGAATCTGCAAATTTGCACTTAGGCATAAAGAGACATACTATAATATAATCTGTAGTGTGAATGATACCATACCACAACACTATTCGGCGGACAATCTATCAGTCAAATCAGGATAAATGATTGGTGTGAAAAGTTAAATTGAGCCTGATATTTTGCTTGACTGATGCAAATGTAGCAAACGTCAAGTTAAAATCGAAAAATTGAATGTGAAACCTGAATAAATAATTAACAAATAACTGACTCATAATGATAATGATTTATTTCAGGCATATCCATATTTTACAATGGCTCTTCGTCCCTATTTAAAAACAACTGTTAACAATATACATATAAAA
>JAYJMG010123321.1:0-10169 GCA_036873935.1 Stomotoca atra
GTCTCGTTGAATCATCATTCGTGAGTCTAGTATGACTCCATAATGAACATGAGTATGATAAACCCATGATATATATATTTTGATGCATTGATAAACAGTGACACCTTGTTAAATTATTCTGATTGCGACCTTTTTTTACTTAATGATTGAAAAAAGCATTTTGTAGCCAACAATTGTTTTTTGAAAAATACGATTTATCATACGGTTTGGAAGAAAACAATTTAAAAATCTATAATCAGTTTAAAGAGTTGGCAACTGTGCATAAGAAAGGTGTGTTAGTAAACGATTTATTTTCAGTTTCGCACGCAATTTAATAGATTTTTGAAAGCTTGATAGATATTAACTTGTACTTGATCAAATATCAGTAAAAGAAGCACTGATTTTTAAAAAGAAGCGATCGATTCTACCTATTGTACGTTGGTTTCAAATATTAGATCGAAAAATACCTACAGTTGGCTTGAGCCAGCTACAGAAATTTTGAAGATAGGAATCTATATCCATCCAGATTTTGCAAATGAAATGCACGTGGTAGCAATGTCAAACAGGGATGTATTTTATAACGAATTCGATGAAATTAATGAAAAAATAAAACCTGTAGTAATGGCGACTTGTGTAATACTAAATTCAAACCGCGCTATAAACATGTATGTATGTAAGTTTTCTATTTCAATTTAACATTTTTTTTACAATATCGCTCTCTGAGAACATTTTTTAACCCAATGTGTTTCTTTTATAGTCAAAACTGCACCAACAATCTTCGGATATTGGCGATAATGTCGTACTCGTTGATAATACAATCTTGCTAGCTAATGTTAATTTAGATGACCTGATAATGGAAGACAATCTATTTTGCTACGAATTAAACAGGTAAGAGAGAATGCTTGTTATGTTTGTCTCCTTTATTTTCACATTTTTTGCAATGTTATCGTTTTATGTGACGTATTTGCTTGCATTCTCTCTTACTAGTTATGATGAAATTGGAAACGAAGACGGCATTGGATTGCATTTCACAGAGCTCAACGAACAAGAAGATCTTTTTTTGCGACTAACTTTTGAGTGAGGAAATTTTAAACAGTGGTAGTAGTTCTTAAACTGGAAGGAAAAAGGCTTTCCGTTCTCAGATTCAATTAGGAAACAGAACCCAAACCTGCAGATTTTAACAATCATGCGTCGACAGAGTTTCGATCGAAATGACCTTAAAAATGGGCAATGTAAAATTTTGGACGTTCATTCTTCTGAGTCACCAAGTTTTGCAACTGTCACTACACCACCAGAAAAAAAGAAAGTTTTGAAGTTCCTAAGATCCAACACTGGCCATATTTTAGACAATGCTAATAAGCATTGCAAATTTTTGTAATAATTTTCAGTCAGAAGTAGAAAAGGGTCTTCTAAAACACAATTTACATAACCCTTAAATTGAGTTATTGGCGACCAACACCGATTCGGCTTTTTTTCAAATCCCTGCATATTATAAAGAGATAGGAGACATTTTGAAAAAAGCATTGAAGAAATCATATTCGGGGCTAAAAACCTACTAGTGGACTATTCAAACTATGGAGGGACAAGTCTTGGACAGTATTTTAAAGAAAAAAATAGAAAAAGATTATATTATTTCCAGCATTAAGACATGGACGATGGTTATTTTCTCGAATTTCTAGTTAGTGCCACCAAGAAATATGCAAAAATGTTAATAACCTGAGATGAGGAGGTGACGACTAGCAGGAGCAAATTTGAAAACAAATTGAAAATTGTGTGTGAACTTTTTGATGATTGAGTGTTCGCATATCTCAAGGAAAATAAGGTGTGTGCAAAAATTGACATACACTGAATTCGCAACAAGAAGGGCAAGAAATCCTTGACAAAAATGTCAAAAAGAATGTTGACTAATTACTGATCAAGAACTACATTTTTCAAGACGGTAACAACACTTCCCCACAGTCACTATTTGTTGAGACCGATCTACAACGCAAACCAGTATCAAAAGATGAGATTTGCAGCAATGAGCATCTTGCTAAACTTGTTGATATTGAGAATGACATTGTTAGTAAAAGTGAAATGATGAAAGAAAGACTAAATCGAGTAAAAATTGAAAATAAGATCAAATGTGAACTGTTAAGAAAGCTGTAACCAAAGGACGAAAAAATAAAAAGTAGCAACAAACTTAGCCTTGTCTGCGACTCTGAAATGTAATTGTATATATTTTTGTCTTTAAAAAAATTGATCTTCTTCGATCATATTTTTTTTTATGCCGTCTGAATCCTATGAAACTGTTAAAACTACTGTTTAAATTTTTGCTTGAAACCTGTTTTAAGATGTAAATCTACACTTATTTTTTCTCTTTTCAAAATAATAAAAAGATGTTATGGTAGATAGTCGACCAGACAATCTTTTGCATCTGATAAGGGACCCTAGCGGTATACTGTCCCCCTTTTTCCGACATATGCGATGTTTAAGTGCATTTGACATTGACAGAGACGAGGTGTTTATGAACTGTGCGGTGTACTCTTTATGGTTGCGTAGTCCTTCAATGCAAGAAGTGTATATGTCTAACTATGATAGTTATATGGGTATGTTTAAAAAAATTGGTGAAGTAGTAATGCAAAATACTTTCATCTTTGCGAACCACCTGGTTATAAAAATGTGTGTTTACACACCCAATATGGTTCTGAACATTTTGACTTGGCATATGCAATGAAAAATACTGGAATGTATTGAACTGTATTTGTATTTGTATTTTTACCTTTTCAGAAAAAAATTATTAGTTTATAGTAGAAAATGATTCAAAATCATTTCGTTGATAAAAATTACTTTGATAGAGATTCTGATGTGAAAATCACCCCCGTTGTTCTAGTGTATCCTTGAAGATATACATGTGTTGGTAACAATTGCAATTATGTAGTGACATGTTCTACTGATGATGATCTAATGCATTATGAAAATTGCCTTCACGATGTTTTTCAGAGAAGGTTTGAGTCTCAATCTCTATTGTGGATTGTATGTCAACGCTTCTTTGAGGAATACGTTAAGTTAGGAAGAGCTGTAATCAACGGTCTATGTAAGAGTCTCTATGAGAAGAAAGATCGTCGTGATTATTATCGTAATACTATCTTTTAGAAAATCAACAAACTAAAGAACAATGTCTCTCGAATCTGCATTCACACTCTACATGGATATTGTCTATGCGAAATTTCCCTTTGCGAATGTGCGGACACTGAAAAAACTGGTGGATGAAACCTTTGAAGAAGTCTCTATAGCATACGAGTTACATCGGCAAGTGTTGGGGGAGATGGTAGCAGAGGCTAAATCTAATGTTTTGATAGGAGTAGGGGCTACTAACTTAGATGTTCATTTCCAGATGTTCGTGTCTCTTTTCATCGACCCTCTGCTACTATCATAGAGGAAATGATAGAACACCACTGGTTCCACGGACATAACTTGAACGGTTACTCCCTGATTTGCACATATAGCAAGAAAATTATTTTTTCTAGCGTTCTTGAAACCATTACTAAGTAAAAATTACTTTACCATGCAACCCAAAGGCCTTATTTTCTACACTGTTATAGTGTTCATTTTAGTATGGGACATTAGGAAGAACGTTGTTTTGAAGTGTTCTGTTATTGTTGTTGTGGTTACTGTACCTAAGTATAAGACACATGTTGCCACTACATCAAAATTCAAATCATGTAAAAAAAGAATGTTATTAATGCGCATTTAAAATATTTTGATAAATGAGAATATAAATTATTTGATGTGTATATGAAAGGCATTGCCTGGCAACATTTCTCTTGTGGCTTTATTTTTTATTTCATGCAGGTTTTTTCTTTTTTATGATGTTTGAGTGGCAATATATGTTGATTTCATGTCAGACTTTCTGTGGCCATATTTTTGTCCTATTATGGAGATTATGAATGCTAATAAGGGACTGTTTCATATTGATCTTTCCCAGTGCAGTATAGAAATGATTCAGTTGCAGAATAAAATATATAATAAAAATGCTAGAATTATTTTTCTGCAGGTTGTGGGAGGTAAAGATGTGAACTGTGTACATCTCCGAGGAGTTACATGGACCGTATTTCCTCAAATAAAAGACCCTTTCAATTGTAAAACCCTCTCCGGATGGCAATACCAAAAATAAATTAGACATAAATTAACTTTTTGTTTCGTTAAGAATATTGATTTTAAACTGCTAGTGTCTTTTTCTCGTCATTTTATTGCGGCCGGGTGAAGGCTAAAAAAATTTCACCTGGCCGGTTTTTCGGAAACAACCTTCTTTTTTTTTTTGGCCTGATTTTACTTTTTTTTAATGTTTCTGAATATTTCCCCCTTGATATTTGTAAAGCAGCCTCGTAAAAATAACCTTCACTGCTACTTAGGGAATTTTTAAACGCCTCTGTAATTAACTATATAGCTTTTTAAGTGTTGGTTGACGATGTGAATGATAATGTTTAAGGTTTTAAGTGACGTATATAATGTTAACCACAGTGATTTAATGTTGTCGGGAAATATTGTATGTCTTACTATTGAAACAGTTTATTTTTAGCTTGTGTTTCGTTTCCTTCCTGATGCATTATGTTTAATGTTTGTTGTATGTTTATTGCAAACTTGTCTTCTGTTTTTTTCTGTGACATTTTTATTTTGTTTTGCTATTTTTTTTATCAGGACCTAAAAATTTACTGAAATTCAGAATCAAGTAAAATTTTTGACAACTTTTTTTCTCAATTCAAAGTCGTTGATATTGGAAAAAATGTTTGAGTTCTAACAGTGTTTTTTTTTACCACAACATTCCTTGAAAATTGCTCTCATTACGTTAACTCATTTAACATTACATAAAAGTTACGAAAGAATCTTGTGGAAGTGGTGCTATAAAAGCCAATGAAACCTTGCAAATTTTATTCTTTATGATAATAGCTAACTAAAAGGAAAACAGAAAAATGGGGAAACATATAATTTTGGTTCATGGATTTTTGCTCAGTGGAACAGGTTCAAATATTTACTGTTTTAATTTGGCACAACAATGGAAAAAGCAAGGGCATGCAGTGACGATATTTTGCCAAGATCCTGATGCAGGCTCGTATCATTGGGTGGATGAGTTTTATGGTGCTGAAGTGAGTGAGATTATTAATAATAGGTTATTTAATAATAGGTTTTTTTTGTTGTGCAAAATAATTTTTTCCTAATATTTTGCTAGTGTGTTAATATTAGGAAAAACTAAAATAAATCACAAACATGCAAAAACTGTGCTGATACTGAATGTAGGTTTATTTTCTGCTTCAAAGTTTGTCTGCCAAATATAAAATCACCTTCTTATAATGAAGTACCATTAAAAGTAAGATTCAAGTTCTCAGCTAGCTTTGGTTCTCGTTCATTGTAGGATGAGCTTCCAACTGCTGCACCTAAACCAGGTGTTGTACGAGTATGGACACCAGATATAGCGGGCTTGCTTCCAGTTTACCAGTATGATGAATACAAAGGTTACACTGTCAAAACCATCCCAAATTGCACCGACGAGGAAATTGAAAGGTATAATGTGGTTCTCATAATGTTTTATTTGTATGCTTATTTGATAGAGGAAATATTTGTCTATCAAAAAAAAAGCTGTGCTTCATATTATTTCTACTGGAATTTACGTGTCCATTTTCATGCTGAAACATCAGGTACCAACAACTTTTTTTGTTAATTTAATTTCTGGTTAATTTTGTTATTTTGTAGGCATATTGACTTAATGGCGAAAGCAATTCGAAAGGGCGTTGATTTGTGGGGTTGTGACAAAGTGCTGTCCAATCATGCATTGCTACAACCAATCAATGTAAAGCGTGGATTAGAAGGAACTGGAGTGCCTTTCGACATCAAAATACATGGTAGCGCCATCACTTTTATTTTGGAAAAGTTTCCAAAGTACAAGAAGTATGCAGTAGAAGCTATAAATGCTTGCAACAAAGTCATTGCTGGTACTCAGCATATACGGAAGCAGGTATTGTTATTTTACCGACCTTTTTTAAATAAAGAAATAATACAATTTCACCCCTCACGTAGCTTTGCCATTACTTAGAGAGGGGTTAATAATGTCTTAGACATTTCTTTTCCAGATGTTGTTTTATTTCTTCAAGGCGACCCTCGATCTATCCACTCCTTGAAACATGGTTATATCCACAATAATAGAGAAAATGGATAGACTTCAGTTGCTATTTCGCTATTTGCATTATGCATCTGTACTTAGATTCCAACTTGGCGATCCAAACCCTCCAAACCATCTGGATCAATCCAAACAATGGATGGTTCACTTTAGCTCTTAGGGCCTATTCTTTTGGTCAATCCAAACCCTCCAAACCATCTGGAGCAATCCAAACCATGGATGGTTCACAGTAGAATGTTTTTTACATAATGGAGCGTTTTTTTATGTTTTGCCTATCTTTTTGCCCTCGATAAGATCTTGCTTTTTCCAGCTGGCATATCGAATTCAATGGCTCGATTTCTTGTGATTGTTTTGACGCAGTAATCTATGGGCCATTCTGTTTCCATGTGAATTAGCTTACGTAAGCCAAAAAAATAAGCAAAAAGATGGCTGACTCACCAAAAGAATGCGCGGATGGCCCTCCAAACCATCCAAACAATCCAAACCATCCTGCTTCCGACCTGGATGGTTTGGAGAGCTCTGGATTGTTTAGAGGGCCCTCCGAATTTACCAAAAGAAAAGACCCCTAATGTTCTTATTTTTTTTACTTTTCTAGCAAAGTCACTCTGGAGTTTTTCAAAGATCTTGCAACTTTGCATTCACTTTTTGAACAAAAAATAAAAAAAGATGAAAAATGATATCATGTATTTCAGCTTTAAGAATGTTAGCTAGACGAGAAACGTCCTTGATTTTCGTCAAAATCTGAGCCATTTTTTGTGAATCTTGCGTTTTTTGATTGCCTACATTTCTTTTTTGTAACAGATTTCTATTTCTCATACTCATCATAATTTGACTTTTTAGATTTTGAAGACATTCCCAGAATTAGATCTTACTGAAAAATTAGAAATCGTACCACCTGGTATGGATGCTGATGTGTTTGGATTATGCACCAGCATTGAAGCTAATACAGCAGAGTTTTTGAAAAAGGTATGAAAGAAGTGAAGAGCTCTTTTTGTTGGATTATGCCAAATTGACTGTTTTTTTTCTCTGTTTCTGTTAGGTAGCAGTTAGATGAAACTTCCACTGTGCTCCCTTTTGCTCCCGTTTCTATGAGCTTCAGTAACTTTCAATAGGAACAGAAAGCTTCAAATGGAATCAGATGAAAAATTGAGAACATGCTATGTTCATTGTTAGATTATGAAATGTTTCTTTTAAGTATTTTACTCAAATTTGAAACCTTTTTTGCCTGCAGTTTTAGTTTTTCTTGATACTTTTCCTCAGTTACTTTTATAAGTTAAAACTTATATAAGGGCTGTGCATTTCTATTTTATCAAACCGTTGTTCTTAATTTTCAATTATAGTGTGATGAGCATATTGCTGCCGAAAAGCACAGCAGTAGAGTCGTGGGAAATGTTAAATTACCAAAAACTGGCGAACCCACGAAAGCATTTCACAGTGAGTTAGTGGAGCTCTCAAAGACATACAACCAACGAGTTGTTGACTGTGACATTAGACAGCGTTTTCCAAAGATTCAGACAGATGAGCCTGTAATCATTTTCTTTGGAAAGTTTTTGTACACTAAAGGTAATTCTTAATCAGAGATTTGCTGTGTATTTGTCTGAATGCATTACCATATTTTCTCTAAAGAGCAACCACCTCTGATGAATGGTTGCCCGATTTTACATGATACAAGGGCTTAATAGAAAAAGTGTCTCAAAAGATGAAGAAATTGATGTGAGCAGTGAACAAGTAAGTGAACAAATGCCGAAATGCAATCTTCAGTTTCAAAATTTATGTTCATATCTCTTTTCAGGTATTGGTGAAATTTTGTTGGCATTCCCAGAAATAGTTTCCAAGTACCCAAAAGTTCGTTTGATTCTTGTTGGCTTTGGAATTTATCGGGAACACATTGAACTGATGATGCAGTCCATGGTTAATGGAGATAAACAAATGTTTAAGGCAGCTGCCCATTGTTCTGACGCAGAAGGTTACTCCTTCCTGGAATCTTCCGTGGATATTGACGAATGCTTCAAAACTATCAGTAAGTTGTCCTACATACTTGTATTGATTTAATCAAAACTCTACGGATGATGGGATCACACTGTATTAGCTAGAGCAAATAAAGGCCGTTTACAGGCCTTTTCCCAATCCAAATTGAAGCAGTTTCTTCCCAATTTGGTTGCAGATCCGTGAAAATCATTGATAATTGTACACAATTAAAGAAAATTCTTAGAGAAAGGACCTTTCCCAAAAACCCTGTGCATGTCACAGCCGTATAATTTTAGTTTGTAAGGAAGTTATTTGGATATAAACTAAGAATGTTTAACGAATTATCATAGAGAAACTTTGTAAAGTCATTGCGTTAAGCCCCTAAATTTGGGTCAAAAGAGATTGTTTAGTTTATGTTGTCGATAGGTTTATGTACCTGAATTTGCTGGATATCTTTGATGTTTCGTACTTGATCCTATTTGTACCTATTAATGTTTAGCCGCTGAGCAAGCCAGCCGTATTTTGGTTACTGGCTGTCTCAATCATGCTCAACTTGGCTCACTTTTACCAATGGCCTCAGTATCTCTCATGGTATCCAAAGCCAATGAAGCATTTGGAATGGTTTCAGTGGAAGCCATGTCCGCAGGTAATACTGAAATTCATTCTGGTGCATCAGAATTCAACTAGGATGCTTACTGAGAATATAAGTGTTATCGTTCTAACTTAGTGATGAAGAGGGCAATATAGCAAATGCCTTGCTAAGCATTGTTTATTGTTGATCTTTAAGCTTCACTCATTTAAAATCGTGACATATGTTTGAAGAAAAACAGTAAATAGACTGTTAAAATTCTCAAAATCAAAATTCTCAAAATTCTTTAGGTGTTCTACCATTATGTGTTTATCATTCTGGTATAACAGATGTTTTGGATAAACTCAAAGAAACTGAAGTTGAATTAGAAAACTTGATGCATATTCCTGCAGATGCTGGTGGTGATTTAGAAGCGTCCAACGGTGCCACCCTTATTAAGGTAAGGTTGCTCTGAAGATTCTAGAGAAAAAAATTGAGTTTTGAGTTTTCATTGTTTATGATTTTGTCAATTTCAAATTAAATTTTGTCAATGATGATAAAGTCACGCCGTTCAGTTAAATTTTACCAACATTTTCTCTTCAGTTTTTTGTATGAGAATTCAATTTCTTCATTGCTCCAATTTTGTTCCTAGGTTCTACCAGGAAAAGTGTTTAAAGCCTTCGATTATCTATATCCTGCCGGCAAAAGTGCAGAAGAACAATTTCAGCATCGTCAAGAAGTGGGAAGGACATTAAGAGCCATTGCTGTTGCCACGTGGAGTTGGGATGGCATTTGTAAAAAATTAGCTGATTTTTAATTATATCAGAGAACGGCATAAAAATTTGAATTTAATAAATAAGATTGTGCTTGTTGTAAAAAAATATATTTAATTGGTGACAAATTTTGTAGGAAGGAAAATTGGGCTTCATTTTAACTTTGACAAAGATCTAAAAGAACTGTGTTAATAATTTCCACTGTGGGAGAGAGCCTTAAAGATGCCTTCTTCATAGTGAGAATTTTGAGTAGATTTTGGTTCTTGTTTGAATTTGGAAATGCTACATGTGAAATGTTTCTGCTGTTATGATTGTGGTGGAAAAGGTTGGTTTTTCAAGTATATATTAGAAACATGTTTCCTCCCTTTTCATTCTGCAGGATATCAATGTTTAGACCCATTTCTTCAAATCAACCTGTAATAAAACTCTTGGGTTACTCTTTTTACTCTTCTCTTGAATTTCATAGTATTGGTTTATTTTTGTGTTGGATTTATAGGATTTCGTAGAATTTTATAAATAGAGCAGTAATGCATATGTATACATACATATATTTTTTTGTTATTATTTATTGATATTCGGAATAGACACAACTTTGTTTATTTACTGATTTTGTGCTATCCTTTGTTTACTTTTAATTAAAAAGAGACATAGAATGAATGAATGAATGAATGAATGAAAAGTCGATGTAATGAATAAAGTGTTTACTTGTTCTTTCACCACTGTTCTC
>JAYJMG010123432.1:0-14549 GCA_036873935.1 Stomotoca atra
GTTATTAAACAGATAAAATATTATCAATCCTCAGTAAAAACAATATTTAACGCTAAATTCATCAATATTTAACATTTTTCAAATCATATTTTAAGGCTAAATTCAAGTCAGTATTTTTACTCTAAAAAGATGACCTGGTTTGCGTAATTTTTGATAACATAACACTCTTCATCACAGATACTTCTTTCTATTGATTAAGAAGCAGCATTTATTATATCAATGCAGAAGAGACGGAGATCATTTCTGGAAAAGATCAAGCACGCGAAAAGAATTCAATTATCATAAGCCAACAAAACCTTTATTGTTCGAAACTCAAAGTAAAGTTTGAAGCATCTAATATCTAATCAAAGCGATTCTTCAAGCGTTGTTGTATCATGAACATCATCAATACCAATGCAACGAGCAGCGAACGAAAGATACAACTTAACGATTTTCTTTAAAAATAGATTTGACCGGATCACCCTTTTGCTAATTTTTGGTGGTTGCCATTAAAAACATGAATAGAAGTAAGATCACAAAGTGCTTATGATTTTAACAAGCACTTGCTTATTGGCGATTTTGATTTTACCCCCGAAAGCAACAAGTTCACAGGGCCTCTTCTCCTTTCTGAGGAATTGACGAGGCCCTGGGAATGCAACTTAGTGTAATTCCTAAATCTAGTTCTTTGTCCAAGGTAAACTTGGTACACGTTTTTTTTTATAAGAATGGTGTAATTTCGTTTCAGCCTCAGTATTCTTAAACTGACACGATATTTCAGCCTGGGAGTATTCTTACAACATTCTTAGAAAAACGAAATTTCAACCTGATGTTCTCATGCATTTTTATAAAAGAAAAAATTGCATGCTCCTCCCTCCCATTATATACATAGATGCAGGTACAGCTACCCGTTTTTTTATTTTGTTTGATTGGTTTAATTTTGATATCTGCCTTTTTATTTTCCTATCAAACTCGAAACTTGAGGCTGGGAATATTCTTACAGTATTCTTAAAAAAAGGACAAATTTCAGCCTGGTATTCTTATAAAATGTATTCTTATAAAAAAAAAACGTGTACTGGGATTTTATCAATAATATCTCTCCAACATCACGTGTAATGCTTCGATTAAACGCCCGGGGCGTTTTTTAAAGATAGAAAGGGACTGTTTCCAACAATAAAAAACTGCCCCTGCGGGCAGAAGACTTTCTGCTTTTTGCCTCAACTTGCTCTCAGAGCAAATTTTCTGAGAGAAAAGGTACAAAGGTACAAACTTTCAGTATCATTCGGATCCAAATCTGTCTTCCGCTTTGAAATTTGAAAAAGACACCCAAAATCACCATCCAATTGTTACTTGTGGAAATTTTCAAAAAAAAGGAGCATTCTTAAATTTTGGCCTCAGTTTTTGGGTCAATTTCGAAAAATGAACCCGGGATTTGAAATCCGCACCTTTGAGTTGTTCTTTGTGCAAATTAATGTTCAGCGCGTCAAAGCTATTTTGACTGATTTGCGAAAAAAAGGAAGGAAGGAAGTAAGTAAAAACACGAACTCGGACGAAACCAAAGCCTTTCGTGATAATGCAGAAAGTCAAAAAAAATTTTCACACCAAAAGAAGCGTGTGGAAATTTTGAGAGAGAGAAGATAAAATAAGTAACAGGACAACCTCGAACCCAGGGTCGTTTTTAATACTAATACTACTGTTTAAGTGGGGCGTTTAATCGAGGGAGCGTTTAAAAGAAGGGGGCATTTAATCGATGCATTACTAATCAATCTCTCCGGTCTAGCTGAACATATAAGCAGTTTTTCTTGATAATTGTACCTAGAACAATTTGAAAGTGTTGATTTCAAATCCGGGAGCCATTTTTAGAAATTCGGCCAAAATTATATCAAAAAGTAACGATGCTCTGCTGTTCCTGAAAGTTTGCTCGGAGAACGATTAGAGGGTGTGCTTATTTCGACCTTCTGGCTTCTTTTTCAAATTTCGACCTATATTAAGAGAGGTCATGACCCAAATTGGACCGGAAAAATAAGACTTCAAACTTTGTACAAAAATGGGGCAAGTAACGGAAAGTCTTTTGCCCACGTGGACAGTTTTTCTTCGTATTACCGAAATAAATTTACATGCTCTAGTCTTTAGAATAGTTTGAAAGAAATTTGACAATCACGGTGAAATCAGAGTCGGCACTTTTCCTGAAAATACTAACATTTATTAGGGGTTATAAGAAATGAGACTAAAATCTTAATTTTAAGCGCCGCAATTTGGCTTTAGTAGTTGAGGAGAAAAAGTGCCATCACAATATGTTCATTTTGAACCTTTGAATCACATTCAGGATCAAAACAATCATGTTTGTAAAACCCTGAAGAGACGTAAACGGTCTACGGTTTGGGCAGGTGTTTTTAAGTAACCTGCCTAGGCGGGAATTGTTAAAGCCTCCTGGCTTCTAGTTTTCATTTTACTTCCCGCTTTCACCAAAGCAGCTTTTGAACAGACACAAACAGATATCATTTTGTTACTTGTTTCTAATTTCACATGTTGTATGCATTTGTACTGAGAGTGTTAAACTAACAAGATGATATCATACATCTACGCCAGTGAATTTTCAAAGATAATGGACCCGCGACTTTCGCCATCCACAGCCCCAACCAGACATTGACATACCACCCCTAGCGTGAGCCCTCCCTAAATGCTATAGTGCAAACATACTGCTTGTGGGTATTTAAAGAACGACGCATTTCAACCCAATTTTAACGTACTGCGCATGCGCCCGTTTTAAAAAACAATAGATTTCTTGTGATATCCATCTTGTTAGCTTAACTGTATGTGAACCATAGAATGATGCTCTTCCTTTAAGTTACGATATTTCGTCTAGCTAAACGAACGAACTTTGTCTTTCTTTTCCATGTTCTTTACGCTAGTTTTTTTCAAAAACGTTTTTTTTACTCTTCATAACTTCGTAACTCATAGCAAGGCCGGGGGTTCATTATAATTCATGCAAAAACTATTTAAGTTACATATTTTTCTACTTCTCTTTTATTTCTTTAAGTAGGTAATTGTTGCTATTCTTACCTGAAAATCTGTGACACAGAACTTCCCTAGAAACAGTAAAGGATACATGTTTTATAAAATGAAAAGATTTTACCCCGTCTAGAAAAAAACATGTGACCTTGCAAAAGATCAATTCTTCAATAACATTTTCATCGATGTTTCAGTCTCCTGCAAAAACATTTAATACCCAAAGCATAATTGCCCTGACTACAAAAATAATATCTGTGTAGGAGGTCTTTTTTTCTGTTCGGATTAATTTCAACGCACCTGACGATATCTTCAAACAGTAACAGCGATTAAAAAAACAAGAAATAAAAGAGATAAAATTATTCAGTTGCTTCTTTTTTATCATTCAAAATATTCCTCTGGAAGATAATTTGCTTTGAGGAAACACACATATTTTCCACTAACGCACCAGTTACAGTTCTTGTTCCTCATTCCGTGTCACTATCATTGTCGTAAGAAAATGTATGATTATGCTGTTACCCTAAAAAATCACTTTCAGTTAATTCACTCGGTGAAATTGTTGGCTTAAGCTCATATGGCTTGAATTTTGACAAATCTAGAATAATTTCTTCGTCATTTTGGCACTCAAGAAGATTTTTGCTCGTTTGATGACATAGTGATGTTAAAAATTGTTTTTCCTTATTTTCACGTCACACAAGATATTAGTGCCAGTCTTTTGTGATTTGCGCGACCACATCAAAAAACGCAAAATTGTGATGGTTTGTTTATTGAATTAGAGAGTTTTTGACACAGAATTTTGCTGAAAGATGGCTGCTTTTCGTATAATGGAAAACGGTACCTAATTTTTGTTTTTGTGTGAAGTTCCCCTTTAATGACAAAGCTAGTTTGTGCTCAAAAAATATTTGCGAAGAAGCAAATCGCTGTTTATCGTGAAAAATACTCGATCACATCTTTAATTGCCTTGGTGTATTTTAACAGCTTATTCTTGAGATAACAATTCATACTGAGTTTGAGGTTGATTCTATTGTTGTAACTCGAAAGCATCGCATAGAAAGCTTGGGATCGAGTTTGTTTGCAGGTGTCAGATATTTGCTTTTGTAAAAGCTATTGCTTAAGCCTGGTTTTCACTTTCCCGTTAAAATTTCATCCAACTTTCAAATATGTACTTCAGCGAGAGTATGAAAACCGGGCAGAAAAACAAGAACGATGTTATGGAATGCATGCAACGTAATTGTTACGTCACCTTCCACGGCTTGCACAGTAGCACATTTGGGTGAGCGGAATTCCCAAATCGACGGATTTATGGCGGGTGAATTGCTACGCCGTCTCATAATGAGCAACCTCGTTCCTAGGTCTTCTTAGCACTCCTGAGGTCGAGGTAAATAAACGCTCTTTGAAGAGGTTTTATCATTTTATAGAAAGTAAAATAGCGCCATCCTTTAACTCGTTACGCATGTTTTTGTTTTGTTGTTTGTGTGTGTGTGTGTTTTTTTGTCGCGTTACATTCATCATTGTGGCATCGCAAAGCAAATTGGCTAAATTTTGTCAACGCTCTGTATTCGCTCCGAATCCGCGATTGTTAAAACGCTCAGCGTTTTCTTGTTATTCTTATTCTTATTTATTTTAATGGAATGGGAATGTTACTTAAAAAGACTAATAATGCAACTGCTTCTCATAGGTGACAAAGTTTGGAAAGAAACCCAAGATGAAACTTTATCAAGGTAATTTCCATGAACTGACATTTTTAGGTTCATTTCAATCTGAATCATAAATGTTAAATTTTTTAAAGTAAATGTGATTTTAAAATTAAGCACAATGATCAGTTTGTGTGGAAATAAATAAATAAAATAAGAAAATTTATTTTTATTTTTATTGCCCTGGCCACTTAAGGAAGGTTCGCTTATTGTGTGTATATAATTATTTCTTTGTCACCATGGTTAGTTTTGAGACAGGAGCTCTCCTTATTGGTTTATATTTTGCATAATTTTTTTCCCTTTCATGTTTCGAAAGCATGTTCATAGAATTTCCTGTTTAAACGAGTCATTAATTATACTTCTTTGTTTTGTCTGATGAAATTCTTTCACATAGAGTGTTGAAAAACCGTTCAAATGTACTGAATTGTTATTCTGAGTGAGAAGCAGAAAAACTTATCTTTATCCTTATGCTTCAATTTTTTCTTGTGCAAAGTTAAATTTAATCCAAGTTTTTGAATATATTAGTTTGTTTTTCTTAAACTTTAAATTTGCTTTACTTAACAATTACAGAAGTAAATACTCACTAAGGTTAATGGAGGCTTATCAGAACTTTTTAGGAAAGCTGACAATTTTATAATTGCTTAGATGCATATACATTTTAGTTCCTATTTAAGCTGTATATCAAACATTAATGAATGCAGATGTTCAATAAAATGCGTCTTTTTTTAGAGCCTACTCACATCTTAACGAAATGAAAAAACTGCTGAAGGAAAGAAACAAGATTATGGGTGCTAAGAGATAAAGATTGTTGTCACTTCGTTGTCACGTATGCTTAAGTTATTTTATATTGTGCACAAGCAAATGCATGTTGAACCTGATATACTAACTTTTTAACACAAATTAATGTTTGGCAAAGTTTTCTTCATGAAAATCAAAATTTTAGCATCTTATGTTAGTGTAATTCTCCTGCCGAAGCTTTCCTTGATTTTGGCAAAAGAACATTTGATTAGCAAGAGTATTGTAGTGAGCTTTGAACAAGTTTGCTTGTGTTAGATGTACCATGCATGTTAACGTCTTTAATAATAATAGTTTAATTTCCTGTATGAGGTCTGAGCATTAGAGCAACCCACTGTACTTCACATTAGAGTTGCAAGAGTATTGTAGTGAGTGCTGTATAGGTTGTTTCTGTCTTGTATACTGTAGTTTACCAGTACAATAGCAGTGCACAATATAAGGGCGGGTCAAAGGTCATTGACTGCCTAAAAATCCACCTTGATCATTTACATCTTACGACTTAGGATCAGTGTGACTGTAAAAAAATTTACAACTGATCTTGTCATTTTCCACTTTTCTCATTGTTTTGCTTGAGCACGCAACAAGTGCCTACCATCAATAATTTAACGCTAAGTAAACATTTTCACAGTAACCAGGCCTTTTTATTGAGTAATTTAATTCTGTCGTAAATCTTTCTGAAGACGTTCTGAAGAAATGTGAAGTTTTGGCCCCAAGCCGAAACTCAATTTTTTCTTTGTGTGCATCATGTGTAACTATTTAAATTCAAAACAGGTGTTGCATATTACGAGTAACACTTCATTCATATGATGCGTTATGTTCACTATTTGCTGTGCACTTAAATTGCAAAGTTTTTTTCGTATTCCTATCTGCTCGTCGTACGAGATGTAAGTACCATTTCTTGACCGGCCAGATTTTAATTTGACCGTTTAGTTGCTCAAATTACGGAACAACATGAGCTTCTCAGTTTATCAAAAAGGAGGTTGAAAAATTATCCTTAAAAAATGATCAATGAAAAATAATGATACATTTTAGCAACCTCAATCCCAGGGCTGTTAACCTCTTTTTCGGTCGTCCTCATATTGAAAGAGGCAAACAGCCCTCGATCGAGGTTGACATTTTAACTTGAAACATATGTTTTTCACACTGTTTCAAATCTTTACTTTTAAAAAGATCAGCATTTTTATGTCACCTCAGTACGTGAACAGATTGTCAGCAAAACTAATGGACTCTCTTTGTCCTGATCACACAACACATAAAATATGACGAATACTCAGAGTTTACCTCAGTTACATTAGGTACATGGTTACATAGTAACACGAGTTACATAGGTTCACTGTTTACATAGGTTACACAGTCCAAATCAATGTTGCTCACACCAAGAGCCACTCTAGGTTGCCAAATTCCAACAAACGACATTGAAATTGGAGGGAGGGAGACTTATCTCACAATTTTTGTGACTTATTAGTATTATTTCTCACCTGCATTTTCATTACTTTACAATAGAAATGGCTTTTTGCTACTTAGGAGCATGTAAACTAGGATTACTTGACAATACGGTAAAAATTTAAAAAACTGGCAAAGTTTTGTTCCTAAAGAATTTCAAAGTTGGCAAAACAATGAAAAAGTCTAACTCAGATTTTACGTTTTAAAGTTTTCTATGTAGCAGAAAAGATCAAATTTAAATTAAGTCCTTTTGAGGATGTAGTCCCAACACTTACCTTCAGTTTTCTCAAGTTGGCATAAAAAATTCGGTCGGTTTTCGCTTCCTTTGAGCCGGCGAAGGTGTGAAGATCTTTGCCCTCCTCCGCATTCTTTTTTCTTTTACAGGGGACATTGAATTTCTTTCATCCGAAGGTGTGAAAACCTTTGCCTTCCTCCGTATTCTATTTTTTAACAGCCGACATCGAATTCTGACCATTTTTGCTGTTATTATCTTCTTCTTCTTCCTCAGCGATAAGACAATTTCTGGTGCTGCTGTCAGTTCTTCTTCTTCTTCTGCGTCTTCTTCTTCCTAGCAACGGCATATTTTTTTTTGTTCGCTGTAATAGTTTACAACTATAAGTTATTTGTACAATTCCATGTAGCATGGGTTAAGTTATTACATCTTATTGACTGGGATGGTTGGTTTCCCACCTACATACTGTGAAGACTTCCTCCCCTTCCTTGTTTGGAACACCATTACATTGAAATTCTGAAAAACAAAGGGGTAACATAGAACAGTCACGTAACCCCCACCCAGGTTGCTGGTGCTCTTTATATTTTCAAACATAAGTAATTTTTACGGATTATTTGAATTCTTGATTTGATTTGAATTTACTTTTAGAGGCTGCAATTGTCGGTACGTCTGCAAAATGCTGTCATTAACTTTTTTTTGTAAATGCAAATGAATAGAAAAATATGCAATAAATTTTGAGGAAAGAACATACAAGTGTCGGTACGTGGGAGAAATAATGAACCTTACTTTCTTGAAAATTTACTGATAAGGCAGAAATGTCTGAACAGGTTCAATAAGTACTTGTTGTTAATGCTGAAGAATTAATGAATGAAATAAGTTTTTGATTAAAATTTGAATGGAATGAAGGCCTAAGAATTACACATTTAATAAGGAATGATAGGAATGACACAGATTATTTATTTTTGGCATTTCTCAGTTTTCTTATAAATAAATTTGGTACACAGAATATCTCCAGATGGCGTTGAATACGACTTGTGTTGGTTTTGTTCTAAAGATGAGGGAAAAAAATGTTAAAAGCAACATTTTCATGTACTTTCAAAGTGAAAGCAACAGCAAGGAATCATTAGGAAGATATATACCTTTTTACTTAAGTCTTTCCCCATATTTTAAGAGTGATGTGACAATAGAATTGAAAATTGGCGAGAATGGTGAAAAAATATGACGGAATATTTTATTTAAATATATTTTAATGTTATTATATTTACATTTTTACATACAATATTATGGCGGGTAGGTGGCAAAGATCGCCTCAAAATTTTTATTTTTTGTGTCCGTTCCATTGAACGGAAATTGAAATTTGGGCGGTCTTTGCCACCATTTTTCACCCAGGCCCAAAAACTCTTCTTGGATTGCGGACCTGGGTGAACTTTCCTGTACCGACGGAAGTCTTTCCATCGCAGATAACCTAGAAAATGAGATAAAATGAATAAAAAAAAATGTGAGCACATTTTTAGTGAAATGGCAAAATATTTAAATTTCAATGAATTTCTTTACGTTCTTCCGTCGGTAGCGTCTCCGTTAAATCTAAGAAAGAGAAAGTGTGCATGTGATGTTTGCACTATTCGATTAATCTTACAAGATTTTCCGAAGAAACTGTTGTTTTATTGCAAATATATGCAACAAAAAATTCAAAAACTGTTCTCTTTCATCATGGAAAGCGATCAGCAATTAGCTGCAATCAAAGTAGCATGTGCGGTGAAAAATTCGATGCTAAAAAAGCTAGGAAAAAAAGAAAGGGAAGAGCGTGGGCCAAACCATGGATTTTGAGACGGAGATACTCTTCGTTAGGGTGTTATTCCATAAGCATGGTTCATTTTCTTCGATCTTTTTTATTTTATATTACGAGTTCACACGGACAAGAAATCATCACTTTCGGTTTATTTTTCTGAAATTCTTAACTATGATTGTCTGGATTTTCTACGAAAGAGCACTTAAGATTAATCTAAGCATAAAAAAACCGTTCGATTTTCCTGTTGACACTATGCGATTTATCTTATAAGATTAATCTTATTCGATTAATCGAATAGTGTCAACACGGCTTAAAGAAATGCGTTTCGAATGATATTTCGTTATTCAATGAGAAGCTCAAATGCAACAGCAATTTCGTAAAATGTTCATGCAAACGCACAGGCAATAATTTCTGCAGCAGTGATAGCCATGCCATTAACTTAGCTCAGAAATTCAGTGAGAGCACATAGGAGTATGAAAAAATGTCATTTGTTGACAACTTGTTTTGGTATATATTTATTGTTCCAAAGTTTTTAATTACTGATTTAAAAACTGATTTTTCAATGTTTGCCACAATTTTAGGTGGCAAAAATCACATCAAAATGTGAATTTTGACCTTTTATTTCCGTTCCGTTAAAATTAAAAAATGAAAGGACAAGTAGTATCATTATGTGGACAAAATAATGAAATGTAGATGAGATAAAATCTTTACTTTCTTCTACTTCAATGTACCAAATATTCCAGGTTTTGATGTAACATGCAACCAATTTCCGACATAACAATGACACGCAAAGAAATTCATTACAAATACACTATTGTTGCGGTTATAATTTAAAAATAAAAAAACACAGAACTTCTGCAGAAAGACAACATACTTGCAGGTATAGCTTAAATAGCAATTCAAAGTTAATAAAAGAAAGACACAGAGGTACTGTAACAATTTCCTATAGCGGTTATAGCCATGACATTGACTTAAGTTTGACGTTCTTGTCATTGTTCTTCTTATTAATCACTGCAACTACATTTTATCGATAAAAGGAATGAATTATTTTCTATGGAGAAGTGAGTAACCAAATTTAAAGGAATTTTTTAAAAAAATTCCTTACAGTGAAGATAAAAGGCAAGTCTTTTATTAATATACTTTTTTATTTCTTTTATTTTTTTTATTATTTTTTTTTTTGGTTCCTCGTCTTCATCGTCGCTGAAGAAAAGGGCCCTCTTTCCTTTCGAGGAACATGGTGTCTCGTCATCATCTTCTTTCAATAAGTCTTTTAGACTTTTTTTGAAAGATGAGGGGACATTCATGTCCTGCGAAATGGAAAGCTTGCCCCTTTCTCTCACCAACGATGAGACGAGGTTCGTCTTTGTAGGTTCATTGTAAAAACCCTGAAAATTGATGAGATTTTTATGCATTTTATTACTCTCAAATATATACAGAGTAAATACATGGAGGAGGAAAATTTCAATGCTCTATCGAGCACCTCCTCCATGTAAGGCTTTTCTAAAAATGCAAAAATTGCATTAATTGCTTCTTCCACGTCACCTAAAGTAAAATAAAGAAACAGTTAAAGAAGGTGTAAGATTTCGACCTTGTAACATATATTACAGTAATATAACATCATGTTTTTAAAAAGTACATAGGAGTAATATACAATGAATAATGTGTAGATACCTCCTTCTTCATATCTTTGATCTAAGATTTTTGCTGGGCCATCCAACTTTGAAATACTGTTTAACAACATCTTTAATGACTCGTCATCAAAATCAGTTTTGTGTTGTTTGAGATACGCCAAGTTTTGGTGGATTGTGGAGGCAAGTTCAGAAATGGCTATCTTTGGCCTTAACAGCAACTCAAAATTAAAGGTGTTTAATTTTCTTTCGAAATCTTGGTCGGTGAAGCTTGTTCCCTTATGGGCCAGACCATCAGGGAGGATGAAATCTTTTCTAAAATGGTTGAAGTAGTTCACCCCATCTTTTTTTGTTGATGAACCTATAAGAGGATATAAATCATTTGTTATTTCATGGTGTTTTAAATTGTAATGGTTGTACATGAACTCGAGAAAGTGACTTACCTTTTGAATATGTCATTATAGTTTCCTATATTATTTTCCAATTTAATTTACTAAACTAAATTAAAAAGAAATAAACAATATAATTAAATTAGTTTCTCCTTTGTAGGTATGAAGAAGATGATGATAATGAGTTTGGAACCAAATTTTATGAACGAGAAAGTATCTCACAATTGCAAACTATCAACTCACAATCTTTAAGCCATTATTGATATAGTACAACAATCGTTTTACAAGTAGAAATTTTGGTGATGGCTAAATAATTAAACCAGAAAATAGAAGGAAAAAAAAGAAGACTTCATTTATAAGTGTTTAAAATTTGCTCCAGATTAGTAACAAACTCTATTTCCCACTGTGAAAAATAGAATTACATGTTGAGGGATGTAAAGTAACAAGAGGGGAAAAATATGACAATTTTTATTGCTACAGATATATTTTGCCGTAGTTGTTAATATTTACATATTTCGCAATGTTTAGCACATTTTTAGGTGGCAAAGATCGCCTCAAAATTTTAACCTTTAATTTTTCTAAGTTAAACTTTGGGCGGTCTTTGCCACCATTCTTGACCCAGGCCCAAAAACTTCCTTTCGATTCAGGGCCTGGATGAATTTTTCTGTACTCTTTGTACTGTTTCCACGTATAATATTCTCAAAATAAAAAAGAAAGGGCAAGTGAAAAGTATTAGGACATGTCTTTCGGTATGTGGACGAAATAATGAAATGTAGATGAATGTTTTTACTTTCTTCTCCTTGAGGTGATTCTACCAAATCTAGGAAAAAATAAGGTGTCGATAGTAATATCATTAATGAAAGCGTTATTTATACCTTTGTCCTCATCGGAATTGTTTTTCTCTCTTTCTAGATAAAAAGAAGTTCTATGTAATAAAGAACGTGATATGAAGGCCATAAGACAATATGAAATGACATATGTATTTACCTTTCCGATTGTCTTGTGATTCTCTTGAATCTAAATAGAATACATTTTCACGTTTACTAGTTTTTAAAGAGTCCAACAAGAAAAGAAAATACACAGACGGTTCAATTTGAAATACATACCTGAATTTTCATTATCAACGTCCATGTCTATTTCATAATTATTACTCATATTATTTATGCTAAAAGGGAAGAAAATAGAATGATATTTCGTTATTCAATGAAAAGCTCATATGGAACAGTAATTTCGTAAAATGTTTATACAAACACACAAAGAAATTCAGTAGAAAGGCACAATTGTTGCTGTTATAATTTAAAAATAAAAAGACACAGAGAAATTTAGTAGAAAGACAACATACTTGCTGGTATAAGTTAAATAACAATTCAAAGTTAAAAAAAAGAAACACACAGAGGTACTGTAACAATTTTCTATAGCGGTTATAGCCATGACATTTACTTAAATTAGACGTTCAATGAGACCATATATTACAGCATCCATTGTCCTTCTTATTAATAACTGTAACTAAATTGTGTCGATGAAAGGAATGAAATATTTTCTTTGGAGAAGGGATTTTTTAAGGAAATTCCTTACAGTCAAGATAAAACGCAAGTGTTTTATTAATATACTTTTTTATTTTTTTATTTTTATTTATTTTTTATTTTATTTTTTTTTGGTTCCTCGTCTTCATCGTCGGTTAAGAAAAGGGCCCTCTTTCCTTTCGAGGAGCATGGTGTCTCATCATCATCTTCCTTCAATAAGTCTTTTAGACTTTTATTTGGAAGATGATGAGGGGACATTCATGTCTTGCGAAATGGAAAGCTTGCCCATTTCTCTCACTAACGATGAGACAAGGTTCGTCTTTGTAGGTTCATTGTAAAAACTCTGAAAATTGATGAGATTTTTGTGCATTTTATTGCACAAATCTTCAGGGTTTTTTACAAACTAGGTACATGGAGGAGGAAAATCTCAAAGCTCTGTCGAGGACCTCCTCCATGTAAGTCTTTTCCACAAAGGAAAATATAAAATTGATTGCTTCTTCAACGTCACCTAAAGAGAATTAAAGAAAAAGTTATAGAAGGTGGAGGATTTCGACCTTGTAACATACATTGGAGTAATATAACATTCGTGAGCAAAGTAAACTCAAATCATGTTTTTTAAAATTAAATAGGAGTAATATACAATGAATAAGGTATTGATACCTCCTTATCATGGCTTTGATCCAAAATTTTAGATGGTCCATCCAATTTTGAAATGGCTTTTAATAACATATTTAGGGAATCTTCATCAAAATTGGATTTGTTATCTTTTAAATATTGGAGGTTTTGATGTATGGTGCATCCAAGTTCCGATATAGCAACTTTAGGTCTTGGTAATAGTTCAAAATTATAAGTGCTAAGTTTTCGTTGAAAATCGTCTGCAGTGAAGCTTGTTCCCTTATGGGCGAGGCCATAAGGGAGTAAAAAATCTTTGCGAAAGTGGTTAAAATAATTTACTCCATCTTTTTTCGTTGATGAACCTATAAGAGGATATAAATCATCGTGTTTCAGATTGTAATGGTTGTACATGAACTTGAAAATAAAAGGCAACCTTATGTTATTTGTTAGTTTCTTGTTGTAACATTAAAAAGGCAAAGTATGTTCATCTTTACGCACTGACTAATACATACAATTTTCATATAAGTACTATAAGTACTATAAAGAATCAATAAAGTCAATAAATTAACCACAAAACTATTAAGAAAACCATTTTTGCGTCAGTCACTTCTTTCATTAGATTTTGCTGAGACAAAAAGATGAGAAAAAGAAGCGTGTTTACCATAGCTGTGGCTATCAAACAGTTTTTACCAAACTCATTTATAAAATACTGACAAATACTAACATAGAATACATACAGTTTTTATGATCGTGCATTTACATAATATAAAAAAGAAACAAACAAACAAACAAACAAACTCCCGTAATTATTCGAATAAGCGCCCAACATCTTAACGAATAAGCGCCCATGTAAGTCTCTCAAAGTTCAATAAGCGCCCATATTCTATTAAGCCCCCCCCCCCCCTTTCCAAGGGGGCGCTTAGTTTAATAATATATTGTTTAAATGTGCACTTATTTGAAATAAGTCTTTTTTTACAGAAGGATAAATAAAAACAAGCTAAATACACAAAAACCAAGGATTCGTTTTGAAAGTTTGCCATATGTTCATGTGTTGGTATTTCTTACTATCTAGTAATTTAAAAGGGAAAAATAGATTATTTTATTAGACCAACAATTAACCTGAAGAAAGTCTTCTAAGTCTTTGTCTTTAGTGGGCACATGTTCCATTACTGATGTTTCACACACAGCTAAGTTTACTCCAGCCGTCTTTCTTCTAAAAAAAATGTACAAGTCTTTTTTGTGACACAAATATTCTCTAATATGTCAACACCTGATTGAGGTTATCTTACCTATATTCGTTAGGCAAAAGTTCATATGGACCAGTGTCTACTTCAAATATTGCGAAGATATTTTGCTCATCTTAAAGGGGAATTGAGGTCAAAAAAATTTGCTTCATTTTATTAAGAAAATTGAAAGATCATGCTTCGTCGATCACAAAAATATGCTTTTTACCATT
>JAYJMG010123543.1:0-14533 GCA_036873935.1 Stomotoca atra
GAGATGAGCAATTCTTCACGTAGACAGAAGTTGTTTACTTTTTGCAATCATTCGCAATTTTTTTCTGAGCTCACTTTTATCAACTCTTCAATGTTTTTGTTTAATGCTACAAATAATTCAAAAGTTAATTATTTTCTGAGATTTGTATTATGCAGAAGTATATTCGCTTGATTTTCACAGCAACCAAATAATAAGTACGTCACATCTGGTTTTTGCGTGACATCGAACTGCCCTCGGAATAGCATCTCCCATTTGGTTGCGTCCTGTTCTTCATTTTATATTGCGTTCTGTTCTATATTTTAGGTTGCGTTATGTTCTATATTTTAGGTTGCGTTCTGTTCTATATTTTAGGTTGCGCTATGCTCTATATTTTTAGTTTCATAATTTAACATAAGCCTTTATCCTTTCTTTTTCAAAGGGTACCAGGTTATATTTCTGACATTTTGGGTTACAAATTCGAATTTCCTTGCGTCATTTTAGCTCGTTTTTGTCAACGAAATCAAACCACGATAAGTCTTCACTATTTAGTTGAGTTTTTTAGTTGGGTGACGCACGCACGTTAAACGTTAAACCTACGCATGTTCGAAGAACAAAATATTTTCGCAATTGCTTAAATTGCAAAACTCGTTTCCGGGGCTTCCTTTCACCTTTTTTACTGAGATAGGCGCCGTCCTATCAATAATCAAAAAGCCAAAAAGCCCTGGGAGCAAAGTTGTAAATTTATGTGTTCTATTATGTGGAACCCGAAGTTAGTGAAGTGGCTAACTTTTATCGCTCCAGTTAAGCAAAATCAGAAAGATGCGAATAATAGATGGTTTACAAAAACAACTTTTCCAGAGCACAAGCGTTGTTCACTAGTTACTCAACCTCTTTTTTTCAAAAAGCGGAAACGAACCCTGGGAACGAGGTTGCTAGTTACTTTAAGAAAGGAGAAACACTGCTGGTAAAACTGATAAACATTGTGGTAATAGTGAAAGTGACATTTGCCAGACTCGTTACCAGACCTTTCTTTGCATTTCCTCTCATCGAAAATGGAGAACCCCTAGGAAAGCATACTTCTATTTTTCTGATTTATGACGAAAAGTAAACAAAAGCTATGTGGTCAAGGCTGGAGAAACTTGGAGAAGTGAAAAGTCAATTAAGTACATTAGTTCATTATTTATTAATTAATTATTTTCAAAATATATGCACAATAATACACATTTGCATTTCAACAGATACTTAAATGTTCCTGTATCCAAGGTATTGTTTCAGGCAAGTCTCCCAGAAACCAAATCACGTTTCCCTCGGAAGCGGTAACTAAGGGAGGAGATAAATCTTTCAGCTGAATAAAATTCAAGCTATCAGATATGGTACCAAACTTAATGCATGTGGTCTCGTCAGTACTGACTCTTGAAGTGACTGCTGTGTCTGCGTAAGAAATGCCATCAATTTTAATCAATTTTTTTTTTTGACCAAAAGAATTAGCGCCACATTTAACGTAGTCACCAAGTCTGTAGCAAATATCCTCTTGATCAGGAATTGAAAGATTCAGCCTTTCATGGAATTAAAGCTCGGTGCTCGTATTTAGGGCTTATTTTGACAAGCGTTGAACATATGCGATCATTAACATTAGTTTGTAATCATGAAATTATCTTGATTCATTCCCCTAAACGAGTTCTTCACCTCGTAGAGCATACAATGGAAACCCGAAGAAGGAATGTGAATTTCTAACTTCCTTTTACTTATTTTTATCATGAAGCTGTTAACAAGTCATACATGACTTGCATTGTCACAAAGCATATGCGCGATAATGAATTTGCGTTGCTGCATATATGTATATACGACCTAAACAGAGTTCCTACCCTGCATGTCATTGTGGAGAATTTGATGCACACGGACACAGATTATTTTGACTATCAAATCTAATAGAGAGAAAAAGTAGGCAGCTTTAGCTTTGCACGACCTTAAAATTACCGGAATTTACGAAAGGGCCATGTAAATATTTTAGTGAAGTAATAGAAGCTAAATCAATGAACAACATCAATTAAAACAGTGAAAAAAACAACATAATAGCTTCTTTTGATTTGCCAACGTTGTTTAGCAGCTTTTACTTACCAGTAGCAAAAAAAGATTACCGTTAGTAAAAAACAATTACCGATTGTTAAAAATACTAACCGTTGTACAGAAGGGACTTACCGTCATTACTTAAGCTTACCGTAAGTAAAAATTACGACTTTGTTGCTTTTATGATGACGGTAAGTATTTTTTGTGTTACGCTATTATTTTTAGCTGACGGTAAGTATTTTTTTAAGTAACGTTAATTAATTTTATTAACCGTTAATAAAAAATACTGACTTGTCCCAAATCAGTATTTCTGACCTTGATAGTGATTTGAGATGAGACCTATCACAACCATCACAAAGATATATATTTTTTTATATTGGACCGGAAATAAGATGAAAGTCTCGAGACTTCTATTTTCAGAGTAAACCAAGTTGGGAAAAGTTGCATTTCACCAGAAAATTACAAATAAGCGTCCACCTCTTTAACAAAATAATTATGAGGGTTATTCTCCCTCAAGGAACCGGGATTTACTTTCGGTTCCTTCCCTTTTACAAGCATGAACTAAAAATGGTTCCACACAACCTATCTAACACATGTCCTATGTGGTTAACAACAAGAGCTCCCAGAGCTATATAAGACATTGTACTTCAAGTCACAGATGCTTACAAAGATGATTCTTCAATTAGGGTCAAAGGTCATCCATCATGATCCCATTCCTCATCCAGTTATACTGTGACACATGATTCAAACATGTCGTGTATTTTCAGAAGATATAAAAAGTAATGACAGTCTCATCAAACAAAGCAAGTGAAATCAAGTGCAAAATATGCTAAGGTCAAACTGTGAAAGCAAATATGGAAATAAATCTTTAACAAAAGAAATCACTTTGCAAGAAAATAACAACACGATGCAACAAAAAATTAACAAAATTACTTTAAGGATGCAACCATGCACCATGGATTACAAATATACAGCCCTGGAAATTGGTAAATCCAGCATTTAACACTTGACGAAAAAAAGGGTAATGCAGGTATTTTGGCAGTAAAAACTGGCATAAGCTATACTTTTTTAGTCTATACAACACAAGTCAATCAATAATTGGTCACTTGTTAAATCAATGGTAAGAGTCCTCCCACTTTTGATATGACCACCAGAACTTGAACAATGCCCCTCACTTTCCTGATTATTTATAATGCATGATGGCGTCATAACATTTTCACCTTCACAAACCATAACATCTTTGCAATTTTCCAAGTCATTGCGCACTGTAACAGAACTATGGACACTCTCACCCAGCATCATACTATTATCAACCGTACCTTCGTAACAATGCTCATTTCTTACCTCGACAGAGAATTTCACACCCAAAGCAGAAATTATTTCCTCTGACGACATATTTTCATTTCCAGTAATGTCGTTGCGCATCAAAATAAACTTAGCACGAAGCCAATGAGCTGATTTTTTATGATTCATTTTTTTCGATATGTCAGCAAAATTTACCTTTGGTAATATTCGATCAACCAGCAAGCAATGCCGATAGTAGAGTGCAGACACAATAGTGAAAAAATCTTTAACACTGTGTTCTGCTACTTTTAATTTCTTCCAGCTTGATTTGATGTTGAGTGTGTTGTATCGAAAATCAAAGAGTGAAGTAATTTCTTCATGGTATATGCAACTTTCATCCTTTACATTTGAATAAAATAAGTAAATAAGTAGAGCTTGCACGTCTGTAACATTGTTGCATAATAAACGATCTAGTTGTTTCCATTTAGTGTAACATTGCAAACGTGAACGTGTTCCAACATATGATGACACGTCTTTCCAACTGATTTTCTCCTCGGGCATTAGGTGAACCACTTGATGCAGCCTTTCTGTTTCTTCCATGGACCATGACCCCACATGTCGATTAACTCCATCACACATTATCGCATACTTCATTGCTAAGAATGAACTGCGTCTTCTCATTATTCTTGAAATTAACCGCCAGTTTTTATTATGCCTTACAGCCAGTTCTTTAAGGGTACCCAATTCCTGTTCAGTTATATGACCTTGTTTAAAACCATTAGATTCATTTGCAAAGTGCAAATGAACCTTTACACCTATTTTATTAAAAGTTCTTGGAATCCCATAGGACAACTTTCGAACAAACGATGTATTTCTGGAAAAATTGAATTTCTGCTTTTGTGATACATTGTAAAGGATTTTAAATACATCAACATCAGTATGTTCCTCTTGAAAGAGCTTCATGTTATACTCCAGTTGCTTTATTTCTTGTTCAGACCATGGTCCTGTGGATGGGTTAAAACCTAACTTTTCCAAACTTTTATCAGAAAGGTTAACATGGAGATGTTTGCATGAATCAGGAAATACCCTCTAAAGAGTTTAAAATAATACACTATAAAACCAACATTGATGCACAATATGTGAGAATGAGCTCGAATCTAAAAGCATCACACACAACAGATTGAGATTAAAAGCTGGCTTTTCTTAATGCTTTGAAAATGAAAAAAGAAATAGTCAAATGAAAACTTTAAACCATAAAGGAGCGACTATTGTTCCATGGGTAGTCACAAAGACAACTACCGTAAAGTTTCGAAACTAAGCGCAATCCAAGAGTAGTCGTAATCCGAAAGTAAAGCCATCCTTAAGTAATTGTTTGTTTGCCGTAACCTGAGACAAGAAAAAAAATTAGGGTCGGTGGGTCGGTAAAATTTTTTTTTGGTTTCCTTGAAAGAAATGCAATACAGATTATAGACAAATTGTATTCTGATTTCACAACGGCAAACTTGAAACTTAGAGGAATCTTTCTTAGAGGATGAGAAATGGAAATAACAAGAAATAGAATGCATAGAAAAATGCTTAAAAATGCCTAAAATTTAAAGAATGAGAAAATATTTGGGAATACAATTTTGAGAGTCGGGATTTTTTTCCATTAAGTTTTGCCGGAAAAAATCTTTTTCCAGCATTTCCATGATTTACCGAGGAAAGGTTTTTAGAGTCGGAGTGAATTTATAAGGGTCGATCGGGTTACGGCAAACCAAGAATTATTTAAGGATGGCCTAAGCGTAATTTTCAATGGCCACTAATAAATTCCCAAGAAAGTGAGGGTCCGCCAAAAGCAAGCCTTTTGAAAAAAAAGTTTTTCAATTGTAATGCATAGAAGCGGATTTAGGGAATAAAAAGAACCACTAAAGAACTTTAACATCTAATGAATGTCTTTATCAATCATAATCGTACATATAATATGTGATAGGCTCTGAGAAAAATGACCACTTCGAAAAACGCACTTTAAAGGCACAAACTTTCGCGTGGTAAAAAATTTGCTAAATTTTTGGATTTTACTTTTGTGAATTAGGAAATATAATGCAATTCGCGAGGCATAAACTTTCGCGAATGAAGAGATATAAAAGATTTTGTGGGCATAAACTTTCGCAAGTAGAAAAGATAACATATCTTATGTATCTTTTTATCACTTTTTATGAATATCTATTCATCAATGAAATCGTCCAAAATCTCAAATGTTCCCTTCCTTCTTTCCTCCCTGCCACTGTGTTTTACATAGAAAAAAACGCCTAATGTTAAAGTAATGTTTTTTATTTATTTCAAAGGTAATACGATCATTTAAAAAACTTGAAAATTTAGGGCATAAACTTTCGGGAATAAAGGAATGCAAAATATTTTGCGAGCATAAACTTTCGCGAATAAGGCTTTTCAGAATTTCCAAAGCCATTAACTTTCGCGAAACGACCCAAAATTCGCGAAACTCGCAAAAGTTTGTGCCTTTAAAGTATTTAAAAAATACGCATATATTTTCACACCTAAAAAATACGCAAATGATGCGTTTTTATAATGAAAAATATGCGCTTGAAAATACGCAAAAACATTATTTCTAGCAGGTATCGTCTTTTTGAAATACAATTTTCGTATTTTTCGTCCTGAAGGAAACACGTTTTTCGTATTTTTCTTCCAGAGGAAAATTCGATTTTCGTATTTTCATCAGAAAGAAAAAATACGTTTTTCGTATTTTTAAATTTTACCTTAATGACCAAGCAGCAAATGCCCTTTAAGGACTAATCTTAAACACATCGTTTTAAATAGAGGGTAGGTTTAAAATGTCACATACAAAAAAGGGGAAATGGAATATTTTTGACAGAACTATTCAAGCCTGGCTTCATGACTAATACTCATTACTGATGACAGTTTTTCATTGCCAAATGATTTTGAAACGTCTGAACATTATAAAAATGTTTGGTTTTTCTGAGTTTAGGATGTTAATTCAGGGAGCATCATGGTAACCACGCTACAATAGCATCGTAGCAAAGTCACCTACTGTTAGAATGTTGCTGTAACGTTGCTGTTTGACCATGATGCTCCCAGCTAGAATTTTTTATAGATTGAGATGGAAAAGAGATGTCAACTCAAAATAGTGGTAATCTGTGTAATTTTTTTTATGTCTCGAGATATTCTTTTCAATTGTGTATGGGATACGATACTGATCAACCTGTTTCTTCACTCGATGTTTCACTGCACTGCATCATAATACAACCTTGTTCCCAGGGCTTCTTTCCACTTTTTTACTGATGGACGCATGAAGAATGAAGGCCTGGGAACAACATTGGTAATTATAAGCTCGAGATAAAAGGCGAAAATTAAGGCAGTTTACTTAAAGTTACACACACATCATTAAATTCAGCTTGAAAACTACATGCTAACACTTCATGCTCTGATGTTTTGTAGAGATACGATCGAACCGGCGAGTCTATATGGAACCATGCCACAGGACTCTGACATAAGGTAACCAGGCACATTGCTAAACCAGTCCGTGTTGTCTTAACTCAACTGTGAGGAAGTGGACACCCATGCAGGTCTTCCAACCAGAACATGGAAGAGTCTCCTTAGCCGCTGAAATAAATCAGCCTTACAGACGAATGTGTGCAGTATCCCTATACAAGTTTGATATATATTTTTGTCATAACAACAATGCTTACAAGTTTATTTTTTAGGCTGCACAGTTGCGCTAGAAAGAGAAGAAAATGATTCCTGATAAGATCAGTGACTCTTGTGTCGTTACAATTATGTTTGTGTCAAATTATGTGTTTTTGTTCAAATCATCACAAGGATTTTTTCATCAAAAACTGAACAGCTGATAAAATCCTGCCTCGTAGTCAATGCGAAATGTTCTATTTCATTGCAATTTTTTTATTGATAGCGTTGTAGCACTAAGCCTCTGGCTGTTTCGCTGGGAAGCAAAAAGATAAGAACAAAAGTTTGGAGGGCCAAAATTCAGGCAACTTTCTTCATTATAGAGTGAGACAAGACATGAGTTATGCACACTCCTTTTAAGTTAGCTTGGAAAGTACATTTTAACACTTTGTGCTCTAACGTTTTGCGAAAATATGTTGAACCCCTGAGTCTATATGGAACCATGCTACAGGACTCAAACATTACCACAAGTCTTCCAACCAGAACGTGGGAGAGTCTCCTTAGCCGCTGAAATAAATCAGCCTTTCAGACGAATATGTATGCAGCGCAACAAGGAAGTTTGATATATTTTTTTTATAACAACAACGCTTACAAGTTTGTTATTTAGACCATACACAGTTGCGCTGTTACAATTATCATCGTCAAATAATGTGCTTGTGTTCAAATTCATCACGTAACTGAAACCTGTCGAGCCGATGTCAAAATGCAATTCTTACACCTTTTCTCCCCCAAAAGGCAGTTAATTTCACAGGAGTTTAAAGGAGAATGAAGGTCAAAATCAACCTGAATTCAATCAAACCTACGTAGCAGATTTCAGAGAACAGATCATTCGTATTTTCGTATTTTTAAATTCGCATTAGTATTTTTTTAATAAAAAATACGCAATGTTTACACAAAAAATTTGTTTGGCAAAATATATGAATTATACTCCAAGTGCAAAAAGCGTATTTTTTAAAATACAAAGGAACTCGTATTTGTGAACAGATCTCAGTAAACAGACCTTCTGGATTTTCGCATTTTTAAATTTGTATTTGTATTTTTTCAATGAAAAATAAGCATGTTATACGGGTATGAAATAAAATACGCAAAGTTTATACGAAAAATTCATACGAAAAAAGATATGAACTATACCCAAAGTGAAAAAAAGCATACTTTGAAATATGAAGAAATTCGCGTGAGTTCGTATTTTAAAACATATTTTAAATGAATACGAAGCAAAGTTAGGCCTTTCTCGCATGACAAAAAAATTAACAAGGTGTATTTGACTTGCAATTAATGATGGTGAATTCTTCCTTGCTCTTCTCATGTTGTTTTACAATTTATTCAACTGAAGTAATGCTTTAAAGCTTTAAACCAAGTTTATTGGGCAACACAAGGGGTGAAAATTATCCTTGTTTTTCTCAAGAAGACATAACTTGATTAAAAAAATATTAGCATTGCTCGTTAGTATGTTTGTTGATCATCTTCTGCGAAGTAGCTAACCATACTATGAATTTCATTTCAGATTTACTATTGCAACGAATCGATTTTTCAGAAGGTTGAATGGGTGATCTATGTCTTGACGAATTTTAACAGAAGTGCATGTTGAGCAGGCTGCTGTCAAACATGAGGTCTTAAGGCCGGGTTTTCACATCTCTGGACTTGAACCATGACACTCGTCTAAAATCCTCGCGGCAATTTCAGAAGGGAAAACATTTCCATTGTGGGCGATAATTATTTATCCCAAGTGACATTCTTTACTTGCTTCTAAAAGGGTCTTGACTAGCGATGACATTATCTAGAGTTCTAAGATAGGAGAAAACAGGTTTTACTAAGATCCCCTGCACATGACGATTTTGAATTTGAGATGTTTGTTCAATATTCACTTCACCTGTTCTGTTCTATTTAATATTTTTTTCTTAGAATTAGGTTTGGCAATAAATAAAGGTTATTTCTGTTTCTCCCGATATGGCCCTTTGTATGTTTTGTGGTGCTGTTGGAAGATGCAAGCCATCCTCATCATTAAAAGAAGAGATAAACAGCCCTTGGAACGAGGTTGCAATGGACGTTTTTAACGTCTTTCATATCAATAGCATAAGCTCTAGTCACTCAGATTTGTGGTATGATTGGCAAGTTTGGATAATTACTAGTTATGGTTCCGAACCCTGTCTAGATAATTACAAGTCCAGTCACTCTCACACCACAGCATTTAATTAGTCTATAAGCAGAATGATGCTCATTATCATTACCTCCTTCCTCACTTAAGTTTGACACATCGTTTGTAGTGCGCCAGATTTTTTTTACCCATAAAGGATTCGAGTTCCAGATGCGAATCAAGTCAAAATCATGCTATCGTTTTGGTATGAGAAATAAGGACTTATCCCATAGTAGCCAGAATTGATTTATCGTTTATAATAGCGAAGAAGGAACAATCTATGAAGTTTCGTTCTTGAAGATGTAAAAACAGTTGCAATTATTTTTAATAAAGAATTATGTTTCAAGAGAAACAAGAAGCGCTAGGGACGAGTTTACTATACTCTGTGAAAATGACAATGACCAGACATAAAGACGGGTAAGAAATGCATTTTAACATCGGCTTGACAGGCTACTACAAAATAATGTATTTGAACGAAATTTGACACCAAGATAGTTGCAACACCAATACAAGCATTGCCAATCTTCTCGGGAAACACTTTCTTCTCTTGCCAGTGCAACTATGAACAGTCTAAAAAATAAACTTGTTAGCACTGTTATATAAAAAAAAACTCAATGCTACATTGCACACACATTCATCTGAAAGGCTGAGGAGACTCTTCCACATTCTGGTTGATGAGACTTGCATGGGTGCGCACTTCCATGCAGTTGAGTTGAGACAACGCGGACTGGTTTAGTGGTGACCTTTGGGTAATGTCAGAGTCCTGTGGCATGGTTCCGTATAGACTCTTGGTTCGATCGCATCTCTACAAGACGTCAGGGCATGAAGTGTTAGCAGGTAGCCTTCAAGCAGACTTAAATAGTGTGTGAATGGCATATGCCTGGTCACTCCCAAAAATTAAGGAATTGCCTGAACATTTCTTTTTTCTTCCCAACACTGTCAATTAATTCAATGTAAATAAAAATAGAACATTATAACTTCGTCCACAGGGCCTTTGTCACGAGTTTTCATTTCATCATCATCAGCATTATTAAGAACAAAGGACGCTGGGAACGACATTGGAAGATACAGCTGTTTAAAAATAAGTAAAAATACGATGATGCGAAATATGAAGGTATGATACGAAATACGAATACGAATTTCTGAAAATACAAAATCTTATTCTGCATGCGTATATATTTTATACGTTTTTGCTATTTTATACTCAAAGCACATTTCATATTTCACCATAAAAAATGAAAATGTATTGGTTATTTTCTTTAGCGTATTTCTTTAGTTTTTGAAAATACAAAAAAAGCCACAAGGTTTGTTTTCTGAGATCCATTCATATTTTAAAGAAAGTTGGGAGTTTGAGCAAGTTTGATACAAATCTAAGTCCAACAATCAAATGTCGGTTGGCAATATCCACTGAAAACAGCAGAAAATAAATGCCTGGTTAAATGTAACATTTTTTAACAAAGCAAAAAAATCCTTGTTATGTCAATTTCACTTAAAAAAAGAATTATATAAGCAACAAAATGAATCACCAAAAATAATAAACTACAAATCATACCTGTTCCCTTTTCCTGTATATTTTGCAACATTCCATTATTTATTTTCCTTTTGATCTATAAAAGAAGCTTCAACTTAAAAATCTAAGCATACATCTTTAATTCTCAAAACAAAAAATAAAAAAACTGAGTGCCAGGTTCATGCATAATTGCAATCAAAAGAACGGAAATGACCATTGTCAGTCACTTCAACTTCAAAAATCTAATATGCTTCCAAGAGATGACACAAATACAGTGTTCAGACCTCATAATGACCAAGAGAACCAATCAATAATTATTCCTCCAACAGATAATATCGGACCGTATTTCAAGTAAGCAATCCAAAATGAAGGCTACCTTATAAAAATGACTGAAAAAAGAAATGGTCCTAACACTATAGACTAAAAGTCAATGCTACAATGTAAAGGGGATACCAAAAAGGGCGTATAAATAGCTTTGAAAATTCCTACAGGATAGAACAGCACTAGAAAAACGTATGCCACATAGCTTGTGCATCAAACTCAGTAAAATTGTGTGACGGTTGGTGCTGAAACTACACATACATCAAACCCAATAACAATACAAAACACATGATGAACTTTGGAACAAACACAACTTTCTAACTTTCATACATTGCAACAACAAAAAAACACCAAGCAACTAAAGTATAAAAATAATTTCGACAAAATACCGATTAAAATTTCAGAAAACTACTATCATAAGCTTGAAATGAAGAAAATAGAGAACTATTGTTCTACTTACTGTGGCATATCATCAATATAATATACCCCAGATCGCAATAGATAATGACAGGTAATAACCAAATTGAAAAACAGAACTTTCAATGAAAATATATAAAAAGAGAAAGCATAGCATAACTTCTTGATAATGCTCCTTGTAAAGTCAACTTTAACAGTGTAACAAAAATAAAGGGCTGAAATCTTTTTCTAATCAGCTACAATATTTTAAGTTTTAGAACTCTTCACAAGGATTCATGAATAAGGAAGATAAAGAAAATATAAAACTTGATCAGTCGAAAACACAACAATTTTTAATTTGCTAGTTCTTGACAAAATCCATGAAAACTCATTCGTCAATGACAATAGTTTCAATCACATCTTGATCGTCTAACAAATTGACACACACACATTTTGTTTTTTCAGGTGTAAGTGCAGAGTCTTTAAATTTCCTTTTCCCTGCTTCCATATGGGAGACTAACCTGGCTTCATTCAAAGGGGATTTGTTGGGAGTACCTTTGTTGTTAGAAAATGAACCATTCACACAAATGTCACTTCTCTGCATATCTTTCGCTAGTTTGTTTAGTGCATTGTTATCAGAAATAATTTTTCCATCTGATACATCCACTAAATACTTTTCTCCTAAGGCTTGAATTACTTCTTCAGATGTCATATTTTCATTGTCTGGAATCTCCTTTCTCAGCAAGATAAACTTTGCACGAATCCAATGAGCTGACCTACAAAATTTCATTTTTCTGGACAGGTTTTTAAAATCTACCTCAGGCTTGATTTTATCAGCCTGAAGGCAATATTCATTATATAGAGCAGTTGCAGATGATAAAAAATCTTCTTTACAGTGATGCCCTATGGATTTTTTCAACTTCTCCCAAATAGAATGGATATCTGACAATTCGTACTTGGAACAAAACAGGGAATGCAGTTCAATGCAGTTTAAACAGCTTTCATCAACACTTGCTGAATAATAAACATAAATAATCAAGCCCTGCTTGTCTGTCATGTATTTATCCAACTGACTTATTTGCCGCCATTTCTGAAAACAAGAATTATAAGATCTTGTACCGACATATGCTGCAACCATTGACCAATCAGTTCTATCTTTTTGAGTTGGTTGGAGACAAATTTCAGACAATTTGTCAATTTCTTGGTCAGACCAATTTCCTTTGTTCTTACCAATCTCTGCACATAATTCTTTATATTTTATATATAAA
The DNA here is from genome assembly GCA_036873935.1 of Stomotoca atra. Taxonomy (NCBI): domain Eukaryota; kingdom Metazoa; phylum Cnidaria; class Hydrozoa; order Anthoathecata; family Pandeidae; genus Stomotoca; species Stomotoca atra. Next base: position 12,659 of record JAYJMG010123543.1, read on the forward strand.
CTAACACAGTATCTTTTCATCGTTTTCGATATTAATGTCCAATTACTGCCATATTTCACAACCAGTTTTTTGAGAGTTCTTATTTCATCTGCAGTCATTGGGCCTTTCTTAAATCCATTCAAAGAATTGGCAAAATAGTGATGCATTTTATTATTTATATTCATTGTTCTTCTAGGAATTCCATAGCTTATTCTCTGGGTAAAACAAGTCCTTTTACTAAAATTTAATTTTTCCTTTCGTGATGCATGGTAAAGAAAGTGAAATACATCCTCCTTAGGATTTTCTTTTTGAAAAAGCTTCATGTTATACTCAAGCTGCTTTACCTCTTGTTTCTTCCATTTACCCATGGATATATCCTCAGTATGTTCTTTCGAAGCCTTAGCATTAGGCCAAGTATGAAGATGCTTAAATGGATCTTCAAGTTGCCTCTAAACGAATGAAAAAATTATTTTGGCATTATCTCCTAAAAAGTTTTGTATTACAAATTTCAATTTTATTTCAAGTTATCATCAATTCATGTCTCAACTTGAATACAAAATTGTAATAATAATAAAAATAACAAATCACATAAAATTTGCATGTCAGAAGTATTCAACATGTTTTTCTCAATGCAGTAGTGTTCATTTCCAATTTTGACTTACAAACAAAAAACATTGCATGGGATTGTGTGGGACACTTTTAAAATGTATGAGCACCAAGAGGCTCCCTTCCAATTTGAGTAGACATAGCTTTTCAAGCTTTAAAAGTAAAGTTAAATGTTTGTTTAATAGTAAACCTTTCCCAAATACCTTGCATAATCTTGTTTTAGTTTTTAAAACTGCTTTTGTTTCTAGAAAAGTATGCTACTAATGTTTGATGTGAGAGCGGACCAGCCATCACAAAATTTAAAAAGCACCATGATGGTTTTCATATAAAATCTTGTTACATGTTTTTGTATGTCAGCTTTAACAGTAATTGGCATATTCATATTCATTTTACAGTGGCCTTAAAGCAGTTCATTTAAATGTATCCTCTTGAGCATAACAAAATATTGTTATAACATCAATATGCTGATGCATGGTTGATGAAACCTCTCCCTGCATACTTGAGAAACTAAAACAATTTCTGGAGTACACTCCAACAGCATCAGGCAACTGCTTGATGTACATTTTAAAGAGCAGTCTGATGCTTTTCTCTAACAATATTGCAAAGCTAACATTTAATAATCAGATGAATCACTGAAAAACTACTCAAATTTTTTTTATCTCCACATCGAATGCTCCGACAATGAAACTGAGTGTCTGAGTGTTGCAAATGTTTTGTCATGTGAATTTTAGGACATTCTTGACTCAAAACTAAAGTAAGTAATACAAAATGATTTGCACACAAAAATATTGGTCGAAAGAAGATATTGGTTGACTACACAAAAAATAATATCCAAATGATAGACTTCAATAGAGCACAAGCAATTATAACACAAAGTAAGACCAATCATGACCATTACAAATATGTATTTTTTTATCCTCGATTGGAGATTAGATGATAGACTAGAGAATATATACATTTTTTTGTTGTCTTCTGAGTAAATCAGGTTGAAAAAGTTACAATTCAAAATAAACACCCTCCTCTTTTACGCAGATAACTGACTGATGTACATGCGGATATGTAACGTTAAAATTTAAAATGTTAAACATTCTTGGAAGTCTCTCAACATCAATTCATTCATTAAAAGCTCATGTGCACATACCTGCTCCTTCTTGAGAAAATAAGTAACAAGGCAGCGAACTGCCCTGACAAACACACCTTTGATGGAAAATATTTTTTTTTATTAAGAGGTTTAGCCCTCTTGAGAGTTTCAAGCTCTCCCTTTTACAAGGAACATTGCCAATGACCAGA
>JAYJMG010123764.1:0-11364 GCA_036873935.1 Stomotoca atra
TTCGTTAGTTTTCTCCCAATCAACATAGTAAAAATTTTAATCAATAATTGATAATCACTGCATCCCGCATTTTCATACTAAGTCTAGAAACTACGTTAAACAAATGATTAATTATAGGCGACCTAATTGCTAGAATCTAAAATTCTACAGCTGTAAGCTCCTCCAGTGAGGGACGTTGCTTGTAAAAGTTAGTAGTTTCTCTCAACGGAAACATGTTATTTTTTATTTGGGCGCCCAAATTATGTGTGCCCAAAATCGGTGTAATGCTGTTCATTTTCTTCTGGATTAGACCCTGCAAGTAATTGAACAATGAGCAAACAAGCTGCAATTCAACAAAAACTTTCACAACAAAAACTTTTCTGTATGGTTTTGACTTCTGAAAATGCCTATGGATAATTTTCTGGAATTTAGTTGATCCAGAAGAAGAATTTATTTCACCACTGTCTATTTTTGTTGTTGTGAGAACGATTGCATGAATATTGTTTTTAGCTTCTTTCAAAATCTCTTCTTGAAGGACATGTTTTTTTGTAAGCACTTGAGTTTTATTCATGTTTTGTCAGCTGGAGAGAGCAAACAAACACTTAAAGTAAACTAACTGGTAAGTAAACTTTTCCCTTCCGTGTTTATAAAAAGTTACAGATGTCACATGGTGGGCATTACTGGTACCATAGTACAGTGGACTTTATACTCTAATTGATACTCAAATCACATGCTACTCTTTCGGTGCACCATTGATGAGAACGGTTTCACGTCTTAATTAATTAATTAACTTTTCTGTGTGCGAGCCAATTAGATTTCTCTTATTTTTTCTTCATATTGTTATATTAATTACTGGTAGTATAAAATGAACGTATACATTGTTAAATGCTATTTATCGAAAGTATATAGTACCAGTAATTTCACACTTTTTTAAGGATAGAGTTAACAAAGCTGACATATAAAGCTGACATATGTTGCACTGGTTGTTTTTGTTATCGTTGTTTAATAGATGTATAATAGTATTATTATTATAAATACTCAAGGTAAGAAACTTTATTGTGACTGGAAATTCAAACTTTCAGATTGATTCATAGTTAACCTATCAATCCAAGATTAATATTCATGATATGTTAAGTGCTTTGTTTACTTTCATACGAGAAAACCATTGAATGCGATGTTTAAAGCAGAATTTGTGGGTACTAGTTGTCGTGCCTTGAAAGATTTCCATCCCGTTACAATGTTTCCAGAAATGTCTTAATCACATGATCTGCGCCTGTTAAACAAGAAGCCAACTCATTGAAACCCTGTTTTCTTGGACTATTGTCTGATGCTAGTGGGTGTATCACATGCTTTTGTCCCAGTTTGTGTGTGTTGTTGTTGTTGTTGTTTTTGTTGTTGTTGTGGATGTATTAAGTTGTTGCTTCATACAGTTTTGACAACTGTGGCGGAGTGTGTTCTTTTAATTGATATAACTTAGCAAACGAAGTAATTCAAATTAATTTAATTCATGGAAACACTCAGTCAATATGATATGGATATTTTTTGTTCTTTTTATTGAAATGGTAAAACGTTTTGGTAGAAAGATAAAAAAAATTGAATAGGAAAAAGTCTGAGAATGAGATTTTGTAAAACACCTTTTCCCTAGACTTAAAACTAACAAACTAACAAAAGTTTCCAAAAGTTTGTTTTCATTAGTGAGACTTTCTCATCCTGCTGGTAACAGAACAAGATTGCTAACCAATCTATCTCCTTTTAACAGCCTATTTTGGCAGAGGTTATCCACATGGTGACATACATTCTTGTCAGATTTATCATTTTGCATGTGCAGTTGGAGTGACACTAGACTCATGTATGTGGCTCAATGTGGTTTATTTTTGTGTTTTAATTTTTTTTTTGGAACCCAACTGCTTCGAATTGGCAAAGTAATTGTTATATGTCGAAATGTACAGCAAACTTATCAACCTGTGTCTAATAACGCTGGTGGACTTTCCCTAAAAAGTTACAAGTCAGCAATATTTCATTGATGTGTCTCTACTCTGAGAGTTCTAAATGTTCATTCATAAATAATTGTGTCACACCACATGGAGTCTGAGTTTGGAATAAAGATATTTATAACTGTTTTTTTTATTGCTATTATTGCAAAGAAAGATTGACAAAGAGAGAGTAGATAATGTGTAATTGAACTAAACTTTCTTGTGATATGGTTGATTGGTTGTTCAAACTTATAGGAGAATTTATGTCAAAATAGTGAATTTTTATACATATTTTGGGTAGTTACTGCAAGTTTAGTTTGATTCTTGGACAAAAATTTGGTTAAATTTTACCACAAGTTGCAAGCTTACAAAATGTGGTACGAAAAGATCAAATTTCATCTTGACTTGGTTGTCCAACTGGATATTTGTTTTCGAAGTTATACAGTAGGAGAATTCACAGTCCAAATATAACTGTAATTGTATCATTAGTAATTGACATCTAAAAACAGATTATGACAAATTCTGCCATTTTTACTTTAATGCTTTGCAGATAGGCCACTTTTGCAGTTTCAGATTTGCAGTTTCTCTTTTATAAATTATTTATTCTTTTTTTCAAAAGTGTCTTTAGAAGATATGATTGGTGAAAAAAACAACACATAAGTTATTGTGTATTTTGGGAAATTCCCTGTGTATGGGATGCCTTAAACTTCCCGTTTCATGAATAAATTAAATATAATCCAGTGTAAGTAACATACTGCTCATAATGTAAAAGCGTAAATGGTTTTCAAAGTACAGTAGTAGTTCACACTCCTAAGAAAAAATGAAAATTCGAAGTTGTTTATGAAGGATACGTAATTTTGTTTCACCGACATCTTAAATTATGTTTAGCTGAATGAATTCTTAATTTGGCTCAATTTTACTTTGAAGTGTGAGTGTGGACAGCTACTTCTTTATCTAGCTGTTCTCTTGAACTGAACTTGGAAGGCACAGTTCCTTCTTGCCTAATGAAGTCAATGTAAAAAATATGAAGAGGATAGGAAATTTTTTTGCAGCCAAAAAAAAAATATGTCTGTCAATACCATTCATCAATATGTCAGCTTTGGAAACTGTGGCTGAAATATCTTTATTTTCAAGTCTTGTTTTGTTGGATCATGTTGGTAATTCAATCAGCCATTCTTAAATATGAACTAAGAAGAAACACTATTTTTGTTTTTATTTTTTTATTTGTTTATCAATGTTTTATTTGTTTGTTTTTAAAGTTTATCCTGTTTTAGTTATTTTTAAACGACAAGTTCTCGGGAAATATGAAATATATGTATTATTTAGCTTCACTTTGTTTGATACCATGGTCTTCTTATTCTTAGTAAAAACAAACAAACCAAAATGTCGGACGTCCCAGCCTTTATGATGAAACCGCTGCCCAATGATTTGTACCATGGGAATATTTTGACAATGCCAAGTAAGTTAAAGTCTTGTGAAAGTTTGTAAAAGTCCTGATGAGTTGTAAAGAAACGATATTTGTTAGCAAAGAAGCTTGTTGTTCCCAAAGAAAAGAATTTGTATGACTATCATTTGAGAGTTTGTTAATGCTCCATAATGACCATAGGGAACTACAGCGTCAACACAACTAAGGGAAAGATTCTCAAATCCTAGTCACATATATGTTACTTTTTTATTCGTTTGCATTTGGTACAATCTTACTGGCCATGTATCTTGACATTTTTGTTTAATTTTAGGCATGCAACCACGGTTGGTTGTTGTCCGACAGCCCAAAAAGGTGCACTTACAATATTTCTCTGAAAAAGGACATTATTATGTGATTTCTTTTTCCTCCATTTCAACCATGTCACTGAATTTGAATTTTGGAAGCAGAAAATAAATTTTTTAATTTTTAATTTTTATATTTGTTTTGTAGCGTGGTTATCGTTTTCGCTACAGTTCTGAGGGACAAACTCATGGGGGTATACCAGGTGAGGCTGACAAAGAGGACTCAAAGCGAAAGGTTTTTCCCACCATTAAGGTAAATTTTTGTTGATACATACGATTTTTAAGTGTAGTAAGATGGAAACAACTTTCTTTGTATTTGACTGTGAATAAGGCCATCCTTAAGTAATTGTTTGTTTGCCGTAACCCGAGTCACGAAAGGAAAGTAGGGTTGATCGGTCGGCAAAATATTTTTTTTGCTTACCTTCACAGAAAAAAAAATTCTTTTTGATGCCTTTCAAACAAGAACTTTTTGCTGAAAAAAACTTAGTTACCTTGAAAAAATACAATACAGATACACATTTCAAATTATATTCTGACATTGCAACGGCAAACTTGGCACTTAAAATCTTTCTAAGAATGGGAAATGGAAATAACAGGAAATAGAACGCATAGAAAAATGCTTAAAATGCCTAAAATTTAAAGAATAAGAAACATTTTAGAAATATAATTTTGAGAATCAGGATTTTTTTCAATTAAGAGTCGGAGCTCGGTAAGTTTTGCCGAAAAAAAGTTTTTTCCTACATTTTCGTGACTTACAGAGGAAAAAATTTTAGAGTCAGCGTGAATTTTTAAGGGTCGGTCGGGTTACGGCAAACAAAGAATTATTTTAGGATGGCCTAAGCCAAAATATTATAAAAAACATCTAAAGAGATCTCGACTGGGGGAAATGAAATTACCAAACTCATTTTCATCAGCAGTCCATTACCATAATTTGTTAGATGATTCAGATGTTGTAAAAGACTTATACCTTTTTTGAACAATTTTGAAAATTTTATACTCTTAGGCCTAGTTTTTGTATTTCTACATTTTTTTTATATTAATTATGAGTTTTTCTTTCTTTTTTGTGTGCTTCTAGCTTTTATGTCATAGTCCATCTCTATTGAGATAAAGTCTGAGACCCATTTTGTAACCTTGTTATCTATTTTATCGTTTTCTTATTGATATGGATGACCCTTTATGTTATAAGGTAGCATTACGCTTATACTCTTCTATTAATTTTGCTTATCCCATTTGCCTTATATTTTCCGCCTGAACATTCTTGCCAAGCACATGCCGCAACTACAAAGTGGTGAATACCTTGGTGGCATGTCAATAACAGTGTACAGCAATGATACGCCAATCCTGTGTAAATATCTGTGGTGAATATGAATGAATAAATGAATGAATAATTGTGAGTGTTTGATGCATAAGGTGTATAAAAGCAACATTTTATTATAGCTGATGAATCACAATGGACCTGCCAGAGTTGTTGTGACGCTGGCCACATCTGATGAAACGATGCAGTTGCACCCACACACTTTGATTGTAGACAAACAGAAGACTAAAGGCTTTCACATTTTCTATTTGAAGACTGGAGAGAGTAGCTTAGAGTAAGTTTATGTGGCATTTCTTTCCTTGTCGTATTTTGTTTAATCAAAATCTTTACACAACTGTTTCACCTGAGATTTCTGGTTAACTGAATCTATTTTGATTGATGCTTCTGCTTTATGTTTTATTGTGTTAATACGGAAAAACATACCAATCTCATTGGCTCAGATGCCTTAAGGTAACTGTAAAGGAAAAATACGCACCTTCAGTTTTTACTTAATATTTCCCAAACTTTGTAACAATTGTATATCGAAGTATGTATTTTTGAAAAGCTCTTTGTTCCCTCCGAATGATGATCTAATTTGAAAAATTCGATAATGATTTGTTTGTGGAAATTTGAGCTCAACTTAAAAAAATACCTAAGTTAGCTTCGAGAGTTCCTTTTACACAAAGTACATTCCCTGATGATACTGATTAGGATGTTCAGATGTTCCCATTATTGCCTGGTAGTTTGTCATGTTTTTCTATATCACGTTTTTGTTGTTTTTTTGTTCTGCAGGTTGCGTAACATTGCTATTCAGCATGTCGTCAAAGAAAATTTAATTGAGACTCTCATGAAAAGAATCTTGAGTACGAACTACATCCGCAATTTTGGCTGGAACAGCGGCTTCAATATCATTAAAGAAGAAATCGATTTATCCCATTACACAGATGCTTTGGAAGATGACGGGAATAAAAACTTTGTTGATAAAACAACAGCACGTGCAGTAGCTGGTAAGCAAATGCCAAGTGTGCTCCTTTCATTGATTTATTGAAAACTGTCTTTTTATTCTTGATATCTAATTTGTGATCAGATGCAAAGAATATTCATGATATAAATAAATTTGCAGAGTAGAAGAAGGTTAAGATTTTTTAGTGTACTTGTTATGCAGCTTGTTTTGGTTTTTAACCCTTTACTACAGACCTCCTGAGTTTTTCATTTTGCACATTAAACCACACCAATTAAGTATCATTTTCAGGGGTATATTTTGGCTTGATTTTCTAAAAATATGACACATTTTTGCTTTTTCTAGTTTCTCTGCTATTCTGCTATTCTGTTCTGTATTTTGTTCTTCTGTTCTGTATTTTGTTGTTGTTTTTTATTGGCAGGTTTGGAACTTGAGCACTTGAAAAAGGAAGCAAAGAAATTATCAAAAGACATGAAGATGAACGAAGTACGATTGTGTTTTCAAGCATTTCTACAAGACGAAAGAGGGAAATATACTGTTTATACAGAACCTGTATACTCAGATATTATTTACGATGGGAGTAAGTGATTTGTTATTGATTTATTAATTCATTTTTTCCAATTTCTCATTATTTTTGTAAACCCATGGTAACTGTCGATTGCCATAGAAGTCTATATGCCGGCTTATTATTGTTTCTATAGAAACAAAGCATGGTGCCATGTTGAAAATTATTCGTATCAACAAGGCAGCGTGTCCTGTGACCGGTGACGAAGAAGTCTGGATTCTCGCGGATAAAGTAAATGGTATGTATTGACTCTTTTGATCTCAACCGTTCAAGGTTGTTGTTTCTTCATCAGTGTCTCATGAGTAACTTTCCTAATGTTGAGGCATATTGTGAGTATTTATAGTCTGGATTTTTTTTTCATTCCCTGATGTTAACATGCGGTCCATGGTCGCTTGTGCTTGGAATATTGTCTCGTTTCTCGATGGAATGATTGCTATTACATACATCTTCCAATTTTTTAGCGGATGACATCGAAGTTTGTTTCAGTGAGCACGAAGAAAACATCTACCCAGCCATTGGTATGCATTTATACATTTCTTCATACCTGCATGTATGCATAAAATGCAGGAAACGCCCCAAAATTGGTCACACCCAATCTCTATTTGGTATTTGATTTAACGTAGAGGAGCTGTAAACTGCAGAACTAATATTTCCTGAGTTTCATTACTGAGAGAGATAACAAAAATGTAATCCCAAATAAAAGCCTTATCATGAGACAGGAACTGAAGATTTTATCGTTGTCTGCTTTATGATGCGTACAAGGGTATATCGTAGTCCTTGTTCCTGATGTGTTACAACAGTTACTATGTCTAATAGTTATATTAAAGCAAGGCTTCACAGAAACGCGCACTACGAGCATGTTGTTTTTTATGGGTTTTTTTTACTTTAGGTGCTGGAAAACCCTGGGAAGCTGTTGGTACGTTCGCAAAAACTGACGTTTATAAGCAGGTACTCATTTTTTATTTATTTGTTCATTTGTTAACTATGTTATTTGTTTACTTATAAATTTATTTACTTTTAATTACTTTATTGTTCAGTGTCTAATGGTAGTCAAAACACCTCCATATCATGATCAAGATATACGTCAGCCGAAAAATGTATCGCTGCGACTGCGCCGAAAACACGACCATTCGTGCGTTTCCGATGCCATAGACTTCAAGTATACACCAATCAATCGAGGTAAGAGCGTATACTCCACTTCTCGCTTGCAAATAAAGTTGACGAGCGACGGAGCTGCAATCTTTTTTGAAAGGTTTTAGACATCATTGCGGGAATGCTGAGTTAGCCTGATTTCCATTCATCGCAGTTGAGCGATTGATTGTGTTCTGTATTTTCATTGGATGGACAAAAAATCGAGGCCACGAGATTGGAACTTGGTGATCTTGTCGATCATCAAACAGTAGAAAAAGCCGATCGCTCAACTTTTGGCGATGAATGGAAACTAGCCGTTACTTTTAAAGCATTGAAATATTGTGTTTGAATGCAAAGAAGCTGTGAAGGCCACTTCATTTTTCTTGCAATGTATTTTTTCGTCTTGTTTTCGCACAAGTACTCGAGAAACATCGTGTGACTGTAAGTATTTGTTGTACATGTTTAGATCGGCACGGTATTGGCGAGAAACGAAAGAAAGAGATTCCTGTGTACGATGATTTTGATCTCTTGGCTTCTCAACCGTCGAATAAACGGTTGTATAGCAACGGCTCGCCGCCGCCCATTGACGAACTGTCAAGCCAAGAGATTCTGAGACGCTCTGGTAACGTTGAAACGTTCGAGCTTCCTGGAAATCAATTTATACCTAGCCTACCAGAATTGGGTAATTTTGACTCGTATCTTCTAAAGCAGGAGGATAATACCACCAACGGAGAAGAGCACAGTGTCAATGATATTTTTGCGCAGTTGCTTAGTGAAACTTTATCTCAACCGCCGTTAATGGATTCGACGGCGCCCTCGTCGTCCGACATGAGTTTCAGTAATGTCATCCCATCTGACGTCAATAGCGACTACAACCAGCATATACTTAACGCCATCGTGAATTCGCTCACCAAAAGCTTAGGAAATGCTGATGTTGAAGTACAAAATAGTTTGCAAAATTCCGAAGATATGAATGGCCAAACATGATTTGTAATGATGTGACGTTGCGAAAACCTCGAGTGACTAGCTCCATAAATTATACAATCATGCGAAAGGCTGAAGTTTGTTCATGACCGTAGTCTTTCTGTGGTTTTCCAGTTGGAAGGACGAGAAGCATTTCGATTGAATGTATTTGCAGGGCGAATCCTGTGTTCATTGTGGCCTGGGCCTGACTCTTCTAGAAATTATGATTGGTTTATTTTACTTGCGCCAGACAATTGAAATGGGATCAAGTATTTGTGTCCGTCAGGTCCAGAAGACATTTTCGAACAACGAAGATGAATTGATGTGATATAGTTTTTTATGTACAAAGATATATATATAAATCGTATAATATTATTACCACATTCTTGAGTCCCTCCGTATTTCAGTCACGAGGCTCTAAAGAAGCGATACACCACCTTATTTGCAGTCTGTTTCATGAGCAACTCCTAGCCAAACTGTACGCAGATAACGTTCAAATATGGTACTAAGTTGTTTTTTTTATTTATTTTTTTAAATAATGTTTGCCTGAACGAATTCCCACTGAGCTTACTTTATGCTGCAGGTTTTGAAAGAATGTCTTTGTGTTGATCAACAAAGTGTACGTGAGCTTTGACCTACGTTATAGCTCAAGTGCCATTGTTCATTGTTGGAGCGTTAGTGTCGTCGTTTTGAAATATAGTTCATCTTTTATTGGCGAGGCATTTATGTTTACGAGGAATTCTGTAGAGCGGATGCCCAAAGCTGGTACCTGAAGAGAAGAAATTTTCGCGAGAATTTAATTTCGCGAATCAAAAAATATCGATATTTCGCGAATTTGGAAAAATTAAACTTTTCGCGGAAATTTAATTTCGCGAATTGCTTAAAATTCGATTTTTTGCGGGAATTTAATTCGTGAAATTTTCTGCCCGCGACAATTTCTTCACTTTTAAGGTAGTCTACGAAAGAGTGCCTTATCCTTTGCTATGAATTAATTTTATGGTATATTATCGTTCCCAGCGCTTCTTATCTCAGATCGTGAAGAAGACAAAAGGTGCAGGGAATGAGTATGCGTGTCAGAATGTACGATAGAGTGTATACATCAAACGTTTCCAAACCAGCTAAGGTCTGTGGTGAATATCTTCATAATTTCTATTGGGTAAATTATTAAGGTTTCCGCCGCCGAAGAACGACGTGGTTTGAAACTGGTAGATGAGTTATGGAGATGTCATTTTATCTGCCGCCTGCTTCAACCTCGAACCCAGGGCTTCTCCTCCTTTTTGACAAACTGATAGCGCCATCAATTTATCAAAAAGGAGAAGAAGCCCTGGGAACGAGGTTGCTGCCTGCTTGTAAATATATTGTAATGTATTTAGCAGAATATTTAAAAGATTTTCTTCAGAAGACGGCTTTTTCATTTCGTGACCCCATACAGGCTTTGTAGGCTTGCAACCCGACATGATCTATTCCCCTCAATAACTTCTAAACTGTTCGTAGGTGTTATCTGAAATTTTGCATGGTGTATGCCATAAGATAATCAAAATGGTGCAAAATTATATTCCTGACATCTGCAGTTTTTGCGTAACGTCATCAGGAAAGTGGAATTAATAAAATCTATTTAAAAATAAAAAATAAAAAAAAATAATCATTTCAAGGCCAAATTAATTTGAATGTTTCAGTTATTTTTTTGTTTTCCGCGAGGCAATTCTTTAAAATCATGTCAGACAAATTGATGTAAAACTGCACGGAATTGGTGAAATAATAAAATCGAGGAAATACGCTGACGTTGACGTCATCAAACTTTAGTTCAGGCATGTCTAGTGTGGTGTACTTACTAACTACAAGGTTTCATTCAATTGTCTGGACATCAAATATCAGAACATTCTCACCTGGGGCAAGTCAATAAGCAAAGACGTTCTATTGGATGGTGTAAATTACTTAAATTTAGCTTGTGCATGCCTTGTAAAATTTTATGAAAAGGGAAAGAACTTTGGCACAACCTTGGTTCTGTGGAGGGGAACTCGTAGAAAATTTCAGGTCTTCTTGTGTTTTCCCTTTTCTAGAACGTACCTACTAAGCCGTACAGTCGTGTAGAATATTGATACGCCTGTTTGATTTTAAACCTATATTCTTAACCAACGGCTCATTCAGTGGCTATCCACAGCAGACAGATCTAATCAACGTCATAGGAAGGGTAAGAAATAATACAAAGATAGACGACAATTTCTGGGATTCACAAAAGTAATTACATACAACACAAATAGACAGAAGTATATACAAATCCATATAAATTACGACTCAGTTTTTGTAATGTAGCACAGCATTTTCTCTCACTCGAGATTCTTCTTCGGGGAACAAAGTGAACGCGTCGATAAGGTCAACGTATTTCAGCGTAAATGTGTCCACATGTGTCTTGGCTCGTGTCGACGTTTGGTGGGGCAGATTACTGAGTAAATATTCATCACCAAAATACGCTCCTTCATTCAGCGTACAATCATGTACTTTTTCAACCTATTGTAACAAACAAACTGGGAGTAATCTATAGAAGAAAAAAATATCTTACACGGTTGTGTTATTCACAACCGCACTAGAAATTGAAAAAAAAATTCTTCAATTCTGGAAAAGCGGAGAATCAGTCAAATATCGTGTCTATCACGTCTTTCTAATGATTTCAAACCATCAATGTTTTCAGTAATCTTGCAACAATGCATAATAATTTAGAGGCATAAAGGCA
>JAYJMG010123875.1:5000-14499 GCA_036873935.1 Stomotoca atra
CTTCTTGGCACCTTATCTACGAGATCCTCTTTCCCCGTTCGGATGCATTCTCCCTTCGGCGCTTTTCCCTGCTTGAGATCGGGGATCATGAACTTTTTATTCGTTTAACAGCGCCCGCGTTTCTTTTTCTTTAGTTTTGGGCTCCGCAACAGTAGCCTATAACCTATAATAGATATAGATGCAATAGAAAGCCTAGCTAGTTAGGAGTATGAGCTACTGGTAAAGGATCCTATTCTGTAGGGTCAGTCTTTCTCTCGTCGTCAAAGCTCCTCGACTACGATTTTTCCCTGCAAAAGTTTTTCAAAGAATCTCCTAAGAGAAGAAAGATGAAAGACAGTCAATTCATAGAAAAAGAATGCATTCGGAGGATGTTCGATAGCTTTTTCTCACTTTGTTGAGACTCATGTGGTCTTTCCACCTATCTCTCCCATGTTGCCTAGGACAACGGTTCCAAAATGATAAATCATTGAGCGAGCGCCTAAATCACTAGCCGCTAGAAGATAGGACCCCATTAGGTCGAATCTATTTCGTTCGATTCCGAACATGGCCTGCGAATCGTACTCGTGCTATTTTATTTCTTCCAACAACTACAACTCAGTAGATAAAGAAGGACTCGATTAGTATGACTCTATATACGGATCGACTTGGTCTTGGTGAAGTGTTCCAGAACAAGACCCATGGCTAACATCCTCTAACGAAACTCTCTTTCTTCTTGTCTGTCTTTGCTAAGGCCTGGACGACAAGTTTTCAAGCTTCATTCTCTGCCGGTTCCAATCTTGTTTTTTGCTTGGAAGATTTTCTCTTTTTCTGTTTGGATTTTCCTCTGTTTCGGGCCCTTGCTTGCTTGTTCTCTCTCCTCTCATCTTTCTTTCTCGAAGCTTCTTCTTCATTTCTATAGGCTATGTGTGAGATCCATTCCTTTCTTCTTTTTTGTTGTTATGAACTCGATTGGCTTTAGAATGGGAGAATAGAAGACATTTTGTTTCTTATGTAGATCTACATTTCTGATTTTACTAAATGGATTGCTTTTTTCGCATCTTCATTTTTAGAAAAACGAAAAAAAAGCAAGACTAATTGACTAATAACTAAGTTATTCAAGTTTTCTTTTCTCTAGACCAAAAAGAGTACTTAAAAGGGGCTTCCGTTTAGTCGATAGCAATTCAGCAAAGAGAGAAATGTGAAGTGAAGCCGTTGTTTCTTCCTGTCAATGGTCGAAAGCAATTCAACAAAAAAGGATAGTCATCAAAGAGGCTAACTCATTTCCAATACCTGTCCGCCCTTGCTTTAGAGCCGACAACACACGAAATAATGATTTATGGTAAGGAAGAACTGAAGAACGGATCGAGCTGTATTGACTAACTATACAATTTCGTTCAAGTTCCGCTTGTCCATCGAAGCCTCTCCCCAACCTGCTTCTACGTCTCTCCTCAGCTATGTTGAACGGGCCTTGCGGCTACATAGAAAAGGGCATATAATATAAGTCCTTTCAATCATGTATGCATGCGTGGCGAGCTGCTTGAGACTATTTACGGAGTAAAAGGAATAGGTGTGGCGATCTTCCAAATCAATAAAGTCAAGACCGTCCCTCTCAGTACCACGATAGAAAGGGAGGCGTGAGACACTTTCGCTTGCGCTGTTGCGGTTGCTACACAGAGCAGTTTGTGTTAGGAGGGAACGAGGCGAAGCGCTTAACAGGACCCGTTGCCAGCTTTCAAAGTCAAAGCTAGAATTCACTTAGCTAATACGAGTACCACGTGGACTGAAAGAGGGCAGGCATGGCAGGCAGGGAAACCAAACCACATGGTGGAACAAAGAGGGAATTATGGGCGAATAATGGTAGTATCATACAAGCTAAGCGGGGCTTCCTGGCGCCCCACCCCGTTCTAAAAATTTTATTTCGAATACAATCCCCGTATTGAGTTTGTTTTGTTCTTGCTAATCGAAGCCGGAAAAGGGGGAATTTCGGTGAAAAGAATCTATCCCGAATCGCGTTTTTGATGACTTTATCGACAGCATGCCTCTCTTTCAGTGAGATCACCATGATACACAATCTTGTTGATTTGGCGAATAACCTGCCTTAAGCTTCTATCAACGCTATTTATCTAAGCTAAAAATTTTCAGTCAAGCATCTTCAAACCGGGAAAGCATCTTCGTACCTTTCGCGGCGCACTTGCTATCTTAGCCTGAATACATTGTAATTACGTGTAAAGCATTTCACACACTGCCCAATAGATGGCACAGCGAGTCCTGTAGCGACTTTGCGGCCTAACCTAAGAAGATGGAAGAAGGCTTTTGACCACCACTTTTCTTTACCCGGAACACTTTCAATATCTTTTTTTATATAAGAGAATCAAAAGTAACAACTCTTTCTTCACAGCTGCTATTTGACCATTCGCCGAGTCCTTCTCTACATATTCTATATGTAATATATATAGCAAGTCAAGAGAAGAGGAGGAATCGAATCTGTCGCTACTGTAGTAGCTCTTTTGTCTTTATCTGTCCGTCCAAAACGAGAGTATCGGTCCATTCTTTTCATCTTTCTCTTAGAATGTATGTAGTGAGTCGAGTTCTGACTCCTTGACTGGTTTTTTTCTCTGAATTAGGCAAGGGAGTCATGAAGGTCGTGAGGCGCACTCTCTTTTCAAGAATCTCTTCCCTGCAGCTTTTCCGGGCTAAGGATGTTACCGAAGGTGAGGGCCTTTCCCGCGGTAAATGACCGAACGAATGTATCTGGTCGCGAGTCTTCTCTTTTCCTACTGAGAGCGGAGCTGCTGGGTGAATTCTGCTCTGATTCCTGAAAATGGTTATCCGTCTTCTTTAGCTAGCGCTACCTTTGCTGTAGTTAAGTTCCTTTGTCTTAAGTGATCTATTAGAGAGCTTCCCTGTAACCGTAAGAAAGAGATGCTCCGTGTAGCTAACCCCAAGTCTGGTAGCCTTTGAAAAGCGGTTTCTGACGTAACTGCCTATCATGCCAAGCTTGACGCAGTAGCTCTAGCACAGGCGGTTATCTTGCCATCTTCCCCGGGATGAATCAATTTGTGTAAACGATCGCTTTCTATGTTTCCGCGGTACTGCCAATCGTAGACTGGTGGCCGGGGAATGAGAGCTTCAGCTCCATACACCATGATGAATGGAGTGTTTCCAGTCGTTCTTTTTTAGGTTGTTTGTGTATATGCCCAACTGTAGGTCACCTATGTGACCATTGGTTTCACAGCACTGAGTAAGCATACTAATGAAGACCCATTTTTGCATGTCCATGAGCTCTAGGTAATTGAATATGGGCTCGACTCCCTTTACCGGTATTACCCATCCTCACTTTCTACGTTTAGCGTACCAGCTTTCGTGTGAGAAATCGTATACCCTAGAGGCCCTTTACTTGAGAAGCTAGCAAGTCAGTGGCTTGATCCCCGTGCTCTTGATCTGAGGTGCTTGAGAAGTCTCACTGGCTTTCAAAGCAGACGTTGGGGTAACGGTCCCAGAAGCTTGAGTGCCACCAACAAGCAAGACATTGTGAAGAAGGAGCCAATTACGTGGACTCCATTGGCACACATAAAACTGGCCGAATCTTGTCAACTTATGAAGCGACTACGACTTGCTGACTTTCATGGTTTACAGAGGAAAGCATCGCCAAAGCCTCTACTATTTTACGTATTGGTAAGCCAGGGGTCTCACTCTTTCCTTTGCTTTCGTGGTATTATATATAAGAGGCTCTCCCCTTCGGGAACGAGTAGCCCCCACAGAACTCACTCAGAGATAGCAGTCTCGGCTTGAACCCCGAACTACAACCAGTTTGCTTTCCCGGGGGCAGATAGCCATTAACGAAGTCTGGAGCTGCTCATCGACTCTCTGTAGAACCTATTACTAATTCCCTTTCCTAAGTCTCTTCTTATTGGGCTTTCAGTGGAGATAAGAAGATCCGGCCTTTACTAAGTCCTTTTCAGCCATGAGTCTTGAAGAGGTGAAAACTATCACCAGGTATGCGGACTTTCCTGGAAGTTCTTGGGCACCCCTAAAGCAGTCTCTATATCCCAATGCCCTTACTCAAGGAACAAAGCACACCACCGAAGGCTGGCGAAGAGCAGACTCTATTCCGAGAACAACTACATTGGTATTTCCTATATTACTTTATTACGAGAATCCCTTCACTCACTCCTGTCACTAGCCCAGCCTTTACTTTCCTAGCTACCAAGCCCCCTTCAAACTCTTGCCAGAAGGACAAAAGGGATTCTTTCATAATAACATAAGATAAGGAGAATCGGAGTGAAAAGCCTTGCCCTTAAAGAGAAAGCGGGTAGAACTTACTAATTAGGCCAGCACCGGACGACTTTTTGGGATCCAAAGACCCAGGCTAAGCGCTTTGCCTTTAAGCGAAAAGAAAGGACAGGATAGATACATACCATAGGATAGGGATCTCCTGATGAAGTCAATCAGAAAAATTTTTTTATCTTATCTCATGGAATGAGCAAAGACCAGAATTCGTTTCGTTGGATGGGATTTATGCAGCAGTTCCTTCTTATTATAAGGTGTCGTAAAGGTGCTTAAAGGGAGATAGCAGATATGTTATCCCGTCCTCCAGTTGTTACAGCTGGTCTTATCTCGCACAAGAGCCCTTTGGTGCTTTAGGGTTATGAGGAAGAGTACGCCGGCCGGACTTCAAGGGCATATACAGAGGGTTGAGTCGGGGCAATGACTAAAATCTCGTTCATTTTCGTGCGAGGGATGACCGGCAGGGCCCTTCGAAGATCAATAGTCGTTAAGTGAGCCGCCTAGTGCCAAGGAATGAATTCGGTTAGACTACGGGAATCGACGATCTTAGATCTCGGCGTCCGTCTTTACTTTCTATGTAGATCTCTTCTTTCTGGTTCCAAGATTGACTCTTCTTTCTGGTTCCAAGATTGACTCTCATTTCAGGGGTGGCACGAGCTTGGGTTAGCCCGCTTCTCATTACTCAAGAGGGCAAGGAGGAGGGAGACGACTCTGCTAATTCTTTCTCAGTATGCTTAGGAAGTAAGGTTTTTAGGGCGGAGGAAAGGAGCAAAACCTACGTCTAATCACCTGCTTGGGTACTGATTGGTTCCCCTTAGGTGGATTGATCCCCGCAAGGCGAGAACTCTACTTGGCTCTGGTTGTAGGCCTTTCGCTTTCTTACTTTAGCTATAGCTTTCGCTATCCCTGCTCTATAGAAGAAAGACTGCATAGCAGGGTACTAGCTTAGAATAGAGGGTACCTTACCTACGATGTATGTGATCGAGTCAATCAAGTTGTGCTGAGAGAGGGTTGAGAGAGGCTATTGAACGGGCTAGCTGCTTCTCTTTTAGTATAGGCTATTTCACGGTATACCTTAATGCTTCATAGTTCAGTTAAGTAGTAGGAGAGTGCGGGAAGATTGCTTGCCATTGATGCGGGAAGATTGCTTGCCATTGAGTTAGCTGCTACTAAGGGAATAGCTTTTCCTTAGCTGCTACCGGTCAGTGATCTCTGTTCAGCCATAAAGGTGGTGCTCTCTAGTATATAACTGGTTCTGTCTAGTCTCTTACACAAGAAGGCAGTGATCTCAGTGATAGGCTAGTGCTCAAGAAGCAAGATGGGAGTGATCTCAGTGAAAGGCTAGTGCTGAAGCAGATGTTTAAAGAAGAGTTTTCTATTCCAGGTTTTTTCGAGTTAGGTTCCAGTATTGCATATGGTTTCTAGAATGTTAGTAGTTAAGGCTTTGTTAAGAAGTTTCTTTCTTTGCGCCTTTCAACCTGAAGGTAGTTATGTCATTTGAGTTGACTTACTAATATATCTTAGGAGCAATAGAATCAGTCCTAGCTATCTGATAATAGCAGCAGGGATCACAGAGAGTAGCCAACCCAGTCCAATAGCACAGTCCTACAAGCCACCGGTTGCTAACTATCTTTCGCAATCGAGTAAGAAAGAACTCTAGGCATGTTGGCTAGGTTAGAATGCAATTTCCCTGGAGTGAGGCATGGGAATACGTTCTAGAAGGCCCTATCAAAAAGAAATGAATCAAGAGAATAACTAGCTATTAAACCCTTGACCGTTTACTTGAAGGATAGGTTCCATCTTATCTGCGCAGTACTCGCAAGAAAGCGTTACCAAGCTCACTTCTCAGAATTCCTTTCAAAGCAAGATCTCCGGAACTAACTGCTTACCTTTGAATTCACATGAATGAGTAGGCAAATAGATGTAGTGAATGTGGCTTCTCTTTTGGCTTGAGTATATAGCGGTCACCGTAAGCAACCTCTACTAACGCTATTGTTGCAGCGGAGCTAGCATTCACAGCAGATTCCATTCAAAAAGAAAGTTCCTGTTCCCAGAAAATGCCGTTATTTCACTTCGATTATCATTCTAAAAACCAGCAATCAACTCTCCTATTCGTTCGAACCGCCCCGTGGATATCTTTTCTTCGGAACAAAACAATTCTAATTAGGCCCGGTCAACTGGAATATGTATTATCCATATAGGGGGTCCTCCAATTGAGAAGATCCATCGACCTGAGACGAAGAGAGGATTGCCAACCGGGTGAAAACCGAAGAGAGCATTGCCAGTTTCATTCCAGTATTTTCTCAATTGAGAAGTCAACCAACAGGTCAATCCTTCCCTTATATCATATCCATTTTACACAGTCTTTGTTGAAATAGTGTAAATAGTGCGAGACTTTCAACTAATGAAATCTAAACCAGCTAGTTCAGTCAGATACCGGCTAAGCAACCTCTAAAGCAGCTATCGGAGCAGTAGCAGCTTGAAATTCGCATACCAAAGACGATGGAATTCCCCACTTTCTAATGCAATAGAATTGAGAACTCAAAGTACATTCCTATCCCTTCAGTTCCCTATTGAGTACCGATACCGCAAGAAATCCTTCTTTTGAAACCATCCCGCTAGTCAATCCTGCCATACTGTATTTGTACAATACCATATACGATTTCATTCCTTATCTCACTACGAAATATACCCAATTGAATACCAAAGGAGAGAGCTAGCCTTAAAGGCATTCCTAAAGTGAAAGTTGGGAGATAGCCCGTTGCCTTGAAGCGGTTTGCGTTCATTCCCCACACGAAGAATTCTAAACTGACTTTGTACCATACCATATAGCAAATACCCCACATCGAAACCTATCCTCATTGATTAGGGCGCTCAGCGAGTGGCCTATCCTTTTTCAATGAAAGCCGTGGCTATCCTTGGTAAGACTTCTTTGCCGACAGCAACTTTCTGTAACTCGGGTAGGACCTTGCGATTGAGAACTCATTGTAAACAGGATTTCTTTCAATACTTGTACCTTCTAAAACCTATTTCATTCCTATCCAAATAGCCCACTTCGGCAATACGATTCAGCACTTTCAATACCAAGATTGAATTCCCTAACTCTCCAACTTGAAATACACCACTTCGAATGAAATACCATTAATGGCTTCCCTGCCTTATCTCCCTGAAAGTCTCATTTTGCACAATTCCCGCATCAAAATGGCCCTATATTCGCATCGACTTGAGAATGATCATAGTCCTTTACTTCACCAGGATTTGAATAGTCCTCTTAGCCAAGATTGAAAGGATGTCAATCTCCCACTCTCAGTCTGGTATTCGAGAAGGAGCACTACCTAACTTCAATATCTCACTACGAAACTTCAATATAGAACTTCTAAACCAACAGACCCTGAACTCGGGTAGTTGCCTTCCCTTCCTAGTCATTCTTTTGTTGCTAAACCGACTAAAAGAGTTGATAAGCAACGGACTAAGTCAAAAGAGCAAGAAAGACTAGTCCTTCTTAGCTCCTTAGGCTATATACTTGCTTCCTAGGACCGGTATTAGCCGAGGTGAGTTAGTGGCTATCCCGCTTATTCATTAGAGCGAGGATAGGGTGTTTAGCCGGCCTAGCCTCTCCGGTAATCCTAACGTTCAAGCAAAGGTCCTAGCTGAGCTGTCTAGGAAGGAAAGTCGTTAGCATTAATTCAGAAGGCCTAAAACACAGGTTTTTATGGCTCTCAGGTTTTTCGCCCGACTTGTTAATCGAAAAAGACGGGAATCCATCACTTTCAGATAGGAAAAAGACTACTTTCAGAGCAGTCAACTAGCTAGCCTTAAACCCCCAGCAAGCCATAGGGTTAGGCGGAAGACTTTCTCCTCTCGCTGCAAGAAAAGCCCTTTTATCGATCTTGATTATATGCCGTAGTACCTACCCCTCACCTGGCCTGCGAGGGGCTTCAAAGGCTCACAATGCCCCTTTTTAATAAGTTAGTTAGGACTTGCCTGCATCTCCCCATTCAATAGGCTAAGCAGCTAGCACCTTGCCGGTCTTGGTTTTGTCTCAGCAGAGTGCGTGGATGGGACGCCGGGGACGGTGCCCCTTCCTCTGTAGGTACTACGGCCTAGCCCAAACTTTTAGACTGATTTGGGCTAAGCAAGTTTATACGCCTTCGCAGCCCCTACTTCAATTAAGGCAAGCTTTCCTTTATTAGTAAAGGGGTCTAGTGCATGGAGATTGACCCAGCTCTTAGCCTGAGCTTGCTGGCTAGCTCTATTGGGTTGGTGTTGGGTTAGCCCTTCGCCCGTAGTTTCCTTCCTCTCCTTCTCTTTCTGGGCTCGCTTCTCTCATCTCTAGTTTTTCGTCTACTTCTTTCATCTCCGCAATCATATACATATTCTTTCTAATAAGAGAAAGCATAGATCTTTAATAAGTTGGCTACGATTAGTCACTTCGGAAGCCGTTAACCAAAGCACCGGCTTTTGACTGTCCTTCTAAGGGAAGGAGTAGGAGGCTCAACTATGGTCTAAGCTACTAGAGTGAACGGCACATTTCGGCTTAAGTAGTTCTTTCATTCCTTGGTACCACAATCTAAGTTGCTTCCTAAGGCCGCTATCTAGCCTTCAAAGATGACTTTTGAAGTTTGCCAGGTTCTCTCTTGCAGGCCCATTTCCTCGCTTACTATGCCCATCCTCGTCTCAGGGTGCCTAGGTATCCACCGTAAGGCCTTTCCTCGTTTGAACCTTACCCTTCATTTTAAGGCTATGCCATCCTAAGGGCTGCTAAAAGGATGGATCTTATCAACGTCCATGAATGAGAAATAATAGATTGAACCGACTAATCCTAAAATAGGGTGCTATCATATAGCTTTGTATCGGCTAAGTTCACGAGTTTCAGACAAGACTGACTTCGGCCTCTTTCATCAATCTTCTAGGCCTACCTTCAATCCTTGTTCCGTAAACCGGTTGATCTGATGACCTCCTCTCCTTTCAGTCGAGCTAGTTTCCATCCTCTCCTTTCAGTCGAGCTAGTTTCCATCCTCTCCTTTCAGTCGAGCTAGTTTCCATCCTCAACAAGAAGAGCCCCTTCAATCAGTGAAATCTAGAAAGAAGTATCATTTCACCATTAGGGAGAATCAACTTTATCCATTTCAATCTCTGTCATCGAAGGAAAAAGGGCTAGCATCATTTCTCCATTGGGGAGATAGAACTTTTTCAATGAAAGAGAAACTCTTCGAAGGGAAAAGTGAGAGTA
>JAYJMG010124096.1:8453-19438 GCA_036873935.1 Stomotoca atra
TGAAAATTTCTTTGCAGCAATTGCCTAAGTATGCCTAAGTATGCATGTAGGTGTCTTGCGTGAAAATAAATGAAATCTGTGTACATATTTTTCCAGATACTAATTTGGAATTTGGAATTTTTCCCTTAAGTTGTTGCAGATTTAAATATAGCATCAACTAACAAGTGCTAACTGCTTTGTTACATCATTTTGAAACCGTACATTATTAATGAGATATTCTATTTTCTCCTACTTGATGATACCTCTTGTCCTAAATGCCAAGAAAACAGCAGTTTTTGGATAGAAGTCCTCAGAAATTCAGAAATGCTCCACTTCGCTTTTTCTCACTTTTCACGTATTGAAATGCGGGTGCATTAACTAGAAATTATGCAATACATCATGCATACTGTTTTCTTTATCTTTCAATTTTTACTTTTCATTAGTAAGTGGTAATTCCTCTTTATGGAAAATACATTGAACATCCCAATGCGGTCAGAGAAAATTTACCATTAGCTTCATAAAATTTACCATTTTAACATTTTGCACTATGGTGGATACTTTTTCTTCTTAGAGTGAACGAATTGGCTGAGCTTTTTTTATAATTGTTTTTTCGTAGTTTTCTTTATTTACTTTTAAAGGTTGTAAATATTTTAAATTATCTATGAGTCAGGTGTATCATTTTAATTCATTCATTTTAGGAAAATATATTATAATTTTGAGACAAAATGACTGTTTCTTGCATGCTCAAGAAAAACAAACAAACAAACAAAAACGAGTTGATAGCTTACCTATCAACGCAATGTTATATTTTGAAAATTGACATGAACTGTTTCTTGTTCGAAACGAAATATATATAACAATATTAAAAAGAGGCAGGATTTTTTTACCGCCTTGACACAACCTTGCCCCGCTCCACCACTTCCATCGCTTGGTTATTGTTTCTGTTTTTCCGGAATGTTCTTTACACTGTTTAACTAGGCTTGACCAGCTGGTCATTTGCAAAATATATCTGGTCAGATGTAATAGGAGCTGAAATTAGGCCATCCAAAAAAATATGTTTGTTTCCGAAAAAGCGGGTCTAGAAAAAAATTCTCACCCGGGAGGCCGCCTTACCTTTTTTTTACCGGTTGCCGCGCTAATTTTGAGAATATTTTGCAACTTTTTGTTTTGTGAAGAATTTCTATTTTAAACCTGGTAAACGTTTTCTAAGTTGTGTCGTGTCTGTTTTACTGGCTGGAACATAAGGGCTTAAAAAAGTTTGACCAAATTTTGTATGAATCATTTGTGTGAATTGCAAAAGAATCGTATATACTTGTGCTTTTTTAACAGATATGTATTTGCTAAAAATTTACATGGATTTTCTTCATCTTTTTATCTGAAAAAAAATTTGAGAGTGTAAATTTCCAAGACTGTGTGTGGTAAAGCCGTTTTCCAATGGGCATTAAATATATTGTGTCGTTAATCAATCAAGTTTTTGAGACAAAAAATATTCCGCTCGGACAGTTTTAAGGTTGTCTCTTGCCAAGAATGACTAGAGAGAGTGTTAGGAAAAAAATGCCACATATTGAAGAATTCTCAAATAATGTTAACAATCAATTGAAACTATTGTAAACCTGTTCATATTTTATTCATAACCACGCATCCAAAACCTTCTTCTGGTTGAATGGGAACCACATAAACTGGATAAAATAAATTATTTTGCTTCGTTGAACGTCAAAGTTTTCGGATATCGCTTGATTAAGATGATAACTTTTGAAATGTTTAATTAGCAATACTTAATTCCCTTGAAATTTTCTCCAAAAAAAATAGTTGCCATCTTGTAGATCTGATATACCGCTGCCATCATCTAATTGAAGATAAACGTAACATAAAAACACCAACATAACTGATAGAATCTAATTTTTACATCATGGCTTGACATAGGCTTGATAAATGTGTTTTTTTTTTTGCTTTTTTGTAACGAAATGTTATCAAAAAAGACACGAGAGATCAAATAATTGATAACTTTATAGTGCGCTGATAATACTTCAAAAATGGCGCTAATTTCACATAATCCCGCGTCACTTGCACTTATCCCTTCATTAAGGTCAGTTTCCATTAAGCGGAATTTTCCGCGCGAATGTATTTTTCCGCCTTCAACAGATTTTCGCATCGATTTTCCATTACGAGCGGAAACAAAACTACCCAGTGATTGGTCGAAAAATACAATTGTAAATATCATAATCTTGATTCTGATTGGTTGTCCGCCGTGCGCGGAGAAATAAGTAGAACAGCTTTCAACTTTTTATCTTGCTTCTGCGAGCGATATTTTGGGCTCACTGCGCATGCACAAATGACATCATAGGTGGAAAATTTCGCTTAATGGAAACTGGCCTTTAGTGACTTTCTAAATTTTTGAATTTCAGGTAGAGCAATGTACAGGCAAAATTGGCTTTCCAGGGGGTCATTTTGAGCAACTTTTCAAAAATAAGTCATGCTCGACTTAGTTCTACGCCTCCTGATAATTCTTTTAAATTTTTTCTATGATTCCAGTGGGTAGCAACCTCAGTGATGAAGGTTTAACTAACACACACGCACAGACTGCAAAACTGTTGAAACTAACCTAGTGGAAAAACCTCGATTAATCAATCAAAAAGAGACAAACATGTCTATAAGGATTTTATGGAATGATTAATCGCATTAATTTCTCCGTGAAAATAGAACATCACGAAAACTTTCTTTTTTTCATAACTTGCCAACACATGCTGCGGTTTTCCCCTTATTTTATCAGTTTATACCGTAAATATTATAATTATTTCGAGAATTAAAGTCAATCTGAGAAGAAAGCGCACTAAACAAAAAAAAAATGGTTAGATTTTATTTTAGGAAAACGAGCGAAATCCCGTGTTTGTATTTTTTTTATTTTATGAATGTTTACCCAGCATAGCCCCTTCAGTGCTTTTTGGCTCTGCTATCAATGGTCCTGGTCGTATTTAAAGCTCCCATGTGAGCCATGGAATTCACTCCGCTCGACTAGACAATCCCGGAGTAATTTCCCGTCGATGAGGATCCCATGAGCGGGACCGAACTCGCACCCTTAAGAATAGGTTCTTAAAGGTAATTTACAGATGTACGCCGCTACATCCGCCCACATTCATGAGCATGACGTAATTGTTAGAGGTTTCATTAGTTTGTTAAAGATGTTGTTGTTAAGAAATAGAAAAAGATTCAAAATTGAAAAATAAACTTGCAGTATTTATTACCTCGCGTAAACCTAAATGCGCACTGAATTGGGGTACCAATATTTAGACAAAGTAACCCCGCGCCTTAGATTAGAGTCGCTGATTTTGACCAAATGCGCATTATAATTGTCGTAATCAGAGGGCGTACTAAATCAGACTATATACGGGAATATTAACTGAAAGATTTTAAAAACGTCCACCCCAACCTCGATCCCAGGGATTTTCTCCGCTTTTCGATAGACTTGACTAGCACGTGTCTGGGGTCCTGGAATCGAGGCTGTCGCGCACCCAATATGTAAAAAAAGAAAATGAAAGAGGTCACTTTTGACAATTCAGAATATTGTTCTCCGCATACTGGATGTACTGTTGCCGCATGAAATGACCGTCAAATTTTACGGTATTTAAAAACTGTTTCTAAAAGTTTTTTTATAAGCTCTTTGAATTTGTTTGACATTTTCAAATTTATTTTTCATAAAAAGGTTTGTGTACCGAGATCAAGCGAAATTGGAACTTCTAATGAGACAGCTGTCAAGTTGCTTATTTATCGACGACGTTTTGTTGATTTATATGTAACCGCAGTATGAAGCAAATTGAAATTGTCTGGTAATTTGTGATAAAAACATTTGCTGAACGACATGATCTGTATCAGCAGATTGATCTAATTTTGCTATCAACTGCGAATGTATTTATAGGGAGATCATTACCGATGCCATACCGCTGTGAAATTGTCGCGCTTGCTTGCCGTGTATTTTAAACCCAAACCAAGACGATTTCCTTTTTTGTGATAAATCCACGTCACAATTAAATAAATAAAACCTTAATAAATAAAGTTAATTAATGAGAAGTCGCGTGTAATCACATAAACTCAAACAGATTGAAAGGTAAAATAAATCAATCAATCGACATCGCGCTGTATCTTTGGCACAATAGCAACCCATTGAATTGAGAGTCCTACAATTTACAAAGATAACCGTAACATTGGATAAAAACCACTTCGGTCCCAGTGATGTGTGTTGGATATAACCAATCGCACCAAGAAATGATAGAACATGATTGGGAACGAAGTTGGATTCAAAACTATTGGCGAGCTCTTAATAAAACTGTTCTAATAAGATCATAAGCCGTTAAGTGGATTTATTTCGCTTAAGTTTGTTTTTTGAGGATGAACATTCTTGACAACCTAGTCTTAAAGAGTCTCACTATAATCTCACATTGATGAGCAGAGTAGCACAAAGTTGTGAAACCGTTGGATTCTTTCTCTCACTTGTTTTTGCGAAAACATTCCCACACTTGAGATGATCAAAATTAGAAACATTTGAAAATTATGCAAGTTCAGCAAAATCAGCTCAAAATGTTACCATGGAAACTGTCGTTTTGGCGCTGGCCACAATATCATGATAATGATTCAGATTATTTCCTACACTGCAAATGACAATTTCATCCCTTTTTATTCATACTTCCGAATTGCCCAACGATGCGCAAAGAGACACGGTGTGACCATGTCTTTTAAAAAAGATTCATGCGTTGTTAAGACCTTTTTAAATCATCGTTTGGCAAGCACTTCGCTAAGGATTAAAGAAATTTCCAGTCATGTTTAACGAAGATCCAGTCCAGTTGAACAAACAAAATTGCAACAGAAGAAAGAATCAAGAAAACCTTATGTAAACAAAGTTTTATGTTACTGAATTAGAAAAAAAAAACGATGACACATGCGCACGTAATTTAAAACTAAGAAAAGATAATGTGCGAAGTTTCAGTTTTCGGGGACTTATCATGGTTAAAGTGTGAAACCAGCAGGCACATCATGGTCAAACGACGTTGCAACAACGTTGTAACAATGTTACTGCTGTTGTTACAACGTTGTTTGACCATGATGTGCCTGCTGGGGCCTGCTTAAACTGCTACGTTGTTTTTTTACTTAATTTGATATTCCAAGAAAGCATGAGAGAACAAGAAAGCATGAGAGAGCAAGAATGCATACTCACTGCCAATATGTTCTTCGAAAAATTTCACAAGTTTTCAGTTAATGCAGCGCTGTGTGGATATATATTCTTCAAAAAAGAAGTTTCACATAACATCTTACGAATAAAAATAAATTAGAATGCGTTTTGTGAAAAAAAAGTTCACTTATCAATTACACTTGGGACAAATCAATATTGCCTGACACTTCTCACAGCATACATTGTTTGAATTCGTGACAGACTTTTCTACTAGTTTGTGTTTCACTAACAATAAATTGGCCCATTCCTTTGTGAGAAATGTTTTCATCCCCACACTTTCCCTCGGATCTCTTGCATTGATCACGTTTTCTCCTACTACCAACACCAGGTTTTCCGTCATTTCGATTTTTGAGCTTTTAAACTGTTTCAGCTGAGTCACGATTTCAGCTTCAACACTGCTCGAAACAGAACGGCGACTTGGTTTGCGTTCAATGGCCTCGGTAAGTGCCACTCCGTTTCCACGTTGAATTAACTCTCGATACTTGTTCCGAAATGTCCGGACAACACTTTCATTTAACCTTGGAAATTGTTCCCGGTAAACCTTGACAGTTGCTCCCAAGCCAATATCATTACACAATTTGCCGATGTTGTACCGATCTTCGGGTGAGTATTTTTGGTACTTAAAACGTTTGGCCCGCATGGTGAATGAATCAACGGAACTCTGTGGAGGAGATTGCTCATATTTCCGTTTCTCGTAGGGAAACGCTGTATCATTAGCAAACCCATTCGTTTCGAGAGAAGAACTGTAACTTCGCTTTCCATGGTTTTCACCTGTTTCGTGATAAAGTGCTGAGGCTAGTTTAGGGTAATGAATTATAGGTGCTCCGACTTGCGATGCGACTACAGAAGTGCTATGTTGTTTACTAATTACTGGTCGTTGATGTGTTTCAACTGGTGAACGTCTATGTATGTACACCGGATGTTCGGAATAGTTTGATTTAGGACTTCTCTCCTTGTATTCTTGTGGAGATCTGGGACGAGAAATGGCTACTTCGTGATGATAACGTTCTTTTTCATTGAGAGCTCTCTTATAGTAAGGCTCATTGTACTCAATCGGTCCCTCAGAAGAATGCACATTAGCTCTTGATGCGATGGAATGTCGCACAGTTAGAGGGTCGGCATGATCTTCTCCTTCGAGAATGAAAACTTGTGGTTCCGTATTAGAGGATGCACCTTCCGATTCTAAGTATAGTTTATGGAATTGAACCATCATATCCTCAGTTAATGATGGATATTCACTCTTGTACAACTTATACGCTGTCGGAAGGCCATTTAATGCACAACGTTTCCCGATTTTTATTTTATCGGATTTTGTCAGCACTCTCACGGGTACTTCGTGAATTGGTGAATCACTTTTTTTCGTATCTTTGGACTGTTCCTCTGAAGAAAGTCGTTTATAACCAGGCATATTACCATTTTCATCTGTCGAATGTTCAGTTTTTTCACCCAAAAAACGAATTCTAAGTTTGTCGACTTTCTGTCCATTTGGTATGGAAAGTGATTGAGGCACACTTATGGAAATCATGCTCGCTGGCATTTCATCTTCTTCCAATGGTTTATATTTTCGAGGTCGACCACGTGGTAGAGGGCCAGTTCTTCTTTGGTAATCACGTTGCCGCTGTTGTTCAAATTCATAAACCGCAGACTCTCCTATGATTAACTTATACTTGTCCCTAAAACCCCTGGTCACACTTTCACTCATCTCAGGATAACGATCTTGAAATGCTTTTCTTGCAGCAGCTGGACCATGCTCAAAGCAATATTTACCAATAGCAAAACGGTCTTCAGGCGTATACTTCTGATATTTTTTTCGTTTACCACGCTTGCCCTTGGGCTGCAATTCGTATGTGGTGTTAGGTTTCTCATCGTTTCCTTCGTCACCAACGCTGTTTGTGCTTTGACCACTATCTTCGTCACTGTCCTTCATCCCATTTTCAGTCATACTCAGTCGCTCAGTATCTAAACAATCTTCTACAGATGATTGGGTAGCTAACATTGACGGTCGATCAGATATCATAGACGGTCTGTTAGAAACCATACTATGGCTATAGCTCAGTAAACGAGGTGGTGAATGCAATTTACCAGAATCGTGATCATATAAAGGTTCCACATATGCTGGTGTTATTGCCATGGTAACGGACATAACCATAAAATTTTCGTTCAGTAATAGTATTCACGGTTTTTTAGATTCGACTTTTTTGTTCTTTCTTAAAACCTAAAAGATAATAAAAGCTCGAAATACGAAAACAAAACAGAAATATGTGAACGATTAAAAAAGCTTCACTTATTGTGCGAAACATGTGAATAAATATTTCGCAAAAACTTTCTTTTTAACACAGAAAAAATGTAAGTAAAATGAAGTGTCTATTTGTATATTCAGAACAGCTATATATAAAAAATACGCGATTCTGAGCTAACACTCCTTAGAATAAAAAGTATAAAAGTATAATAACATTCAAGCAGTTGTCAGAGATATATAAAAAACATCGTGAATTTTTTTTTGCTTTGAATCATTCATACAAATATTATCTGTATGCTCACTAAGTAATCTCTCGACACACTGTGCCATCGTATAATTTCACTGAGCCAGTAAAAAAAAAACTTGAATATATTTTTTGTTAAAAAAAAATCTAAATCCCAAACGACAGAGCTAAGATAACCGCAAATTTTATTCTTCGTACGTATCTCTTCGTGGTCCGCAGAAATAGTTAGCGTTAATAAACACGGATTAAAACTTCGCATAAAATCTATGAATGCGAGTGTTATGAATTATTAAGAGTGTCAGGGGGTCTTTTCGCAAATTACAAAAAACTGGTTTATTGTAGTTACGCGAAAGATAAAAGAAGAAATTTAAAATTAAAAAACAAGGCGAAGTGTTATACAAAAAGAAAACGAGAACAAAAAAATCTAATAGAAAATAAACGACAAAAGAAAAGGAAGTAATAAAGAAAATGAAAAAAAGGAATAATGAAAGAGAGGAACGCAAAAAAGAAGCAGAATTTTGTTAAAAGCATATTATTAATATTGATGATATATTTTTGAGAAAGATAGTGGATTTCTTCTTTATTCAAAGCACAACAAAACAAAACAGTTTTCATGCACACTCAGAGAGCGAAATTTACTTGTTTCAAAGAAAAGAAAAGAACTTACAGTGGTAAAAATACAAATAAAAAATCCAATTCACCACAGAAAACTTGTGTCATATTCTCACCAAAATATCTATATTCATAACGGCTTTATTTAAACAACGCGTAAAATTCAACGAACATGAAATTCGCGATTAAACGTAATTTTGAAGCCTATTCATTTCACTAACGAAAAGACTTTTAAAGATTAAGCGATGAAAAGAACAGTTTAAAAAATTCGCGAGAACCTATTAAAACACCATAAATACATACGTCACAAAACCCATGCGATTTTCATTACATAGACCAGATTCTGTCTCGTGAATTTCAACAGTTTTACTACTTGTTAAAGAAAAAAAATACGCTAAAATAACATGATAGCAACAAATCTGCAGTATCAATAAAAGTAAAGGCACTTGACGTAAAACAATGCAACGGAGAACAAAAACAGGTTTTTTTGAAAAAAATCGTTTTGGCAATTAAATTGTCAATTTGTCAATTCACACACAACCGCAAAAATGATGTATTTTTACGAGAATTCCTAATTCAAACTCATCAGACAAAAAGTCTATCAATCGAGGGGTGTGGCTAGTGATTTTGCAAAGACAACGCCCTTAACGAGAAAAACATAATTGCTCTAAACACAAGAATTTTGGTGTGATATCTCATATGGAAATGGAAAACCAAGTGACATAAGATTGTGTTCCCTCCCCCCTTGTAATTCGTTCTAAACACTCTTTTTTCTAGATAATATATGCAAATAAATGTTAATTTATGTAAACAATTGTAACAAGAATTGGCTCATTGCACTTCATGATAATTTACTTTAAAAGAACTATCGCGATTGTCTGAAAAGAATAAGAAATATAAAAAATAAACAAAGGCCATTCTGCAAACAGACTTGAGTCAAACACTTGAAAAAATCGTAAAAAATCATTCGATTTCACATTCGCGGTAACCTACAATCAAACATTTTAAACCTTAATAGCGAAAAAGTCAAACAATCAAGAGAAGGTAAACACACATCTAATTGTTTTTACGTCAAAGTACCTTGACACTTCCTAATATTCCGACATGATGTAGGTCAATGCCAAAAGGTGAATTACAATCGAGTCTCATGTTGAAAAATAGAGTACAAAGATGAAGTGCTAAAACCAAATAAACATGTAAATAAACAAATAAATAAATTTCATGTGGGACATTATATTTATTGGAAATTGACCAGGTAAACGCGTAAATAAATAAATAAACTGACCGCTGAAGAATACGATAAAGAAGCTACAATAATGTCCATGTAAATGAAAATAAGATAATGCAAGTAAAAAGGAGAAAAAGCCAATATAAAGATTAAATTAAGTGAAAAAGAAACGAAGAAAAAAAAACAAAAAAAGAAGAAAAAGATTAACGGTAGGGGGGAGAAAAACAGAAGAAAACAGAAGAAAAAAACAGGAAAATAGAATTACAACTGTATACAATATAACTAACCACTGGAACGAAAAAGAAAAAAACTAAAAAGTGAATGACAGAACAAAGAAGTGAATGAATTTGTAAAACAAAAGTAAAAACAAAAACAAAAACAAAAGAAAACATAAAAGAAAAAATTACAATAATTGATTTTATTTGCTGCGTTCATCGTAACGTAAAACGAGTAAAAAAGTAAATTTTTCTTACGCATGGCAATTTGTTTCATTAAAAGGTTAGAACTAATTAGCCGTCGCATCAATAGAAGACAGTTTTCAGACATACAATTAAAGAGTTAATGGTAGTAAAAGTTGATCTCACAAGTTGTTTATACAAGACGATTACTAACACTTTTGTTGTTTTTTTGCACTAGATTACCAATCATACCATGTAGCATCACGTTTGCGGTTTGGCCATGACTGTTCATGATTCACACACTCACCAAGTTTTTCAGTGTCTGATTTTCTTCTGCCAATACCACTCATTATTTTTGGCTCAAGGCCTGAGTAGCCCTAATAGCTAAGTATGTTTCCCAAAATTAGAACATCTTTAAAATTTTGGCAAGGAAAATAGAGTACTCTTAACACTGGGCAGTTCGCATTTACTGAACGCTGTCTAAAGTTTGAAACATGATACATTTGGTCAATTCTTTTTCTTCATGGACAGGGCATGATCTAATATACTTCATCTTCACACAAAATAATGAGCTGTCAAAATGTCGTGTAGATAACAGTTTACTGAGAGTGCTAATGTTATCTTAGCCATAATTCTGCCAAAGAAGAAAAGTAGAAAACAACCGTACGATAAAGTTTCACGATTGATTGGTGAAAAAAAATGAGACACGTAAATTCCTGTTCTTCTGACAGTCAACGGTCGATATGATCGAAATGGATGACAGTTGTATCATGACAACACACCAAGTGTAATAATACGATTAGATCTACAGCCAAGTTTGTGTCAAATTTAAATATCATATCTACTTTTGTTTGGGTTGATCTCGACAAGCGTTTTTCCGAGATAAGAGTACATTTACCATTCACTGCAACGAGACAATATAAAAGAAGATGATCATGATAAAAGCCTGTTTATAGAAGGAGAATGGCAACTTGCATTCACAAGTCTGTGTAAGGAGAAAATTGGTTCTCATTTAAACAAAACCAAAGAAAAATACAAGTTCATTCACCGCTTCCAAGACGGGA
>JAYJMG010124097.1:0-14434 GCA_036873935.1 Stomotoca atra
CCCCCTCTTTTAAGCGCCCCCCTAAATTTCGAAAAAATTTAATAAGCGCCCGGGCGGTTAATAGAGGAAATACGGTATTTGCAAAATAAGTTAAGAAATATTTACAAAAAGTTCTGTGACATATTGATTGATATAAAAAAGAAGAAAAAAAAGAGAAACACCGATGGCATTTGATTCCGTTTCGTTTTTGTCACAATTGAAGTATAAGTTAGCAGGAGACAGACACAATAGCAGAGCTATAAAATGCAAGGGCCACCTTTTCTAGAGAAGGAAATTACTGAAAATGAGGTTGGATTGGCTGATATACTTTTGTCTATTGCTTAAAACCACATGTAATAACGATACACAGGAGGAAGGAGAGGACGATGCACACGCAGGAGAAAGTCGTTGAGTACATCAAATCAAATTTTGTTTTTAGTATTATGGCCGTTATGACCTATGGGGGAGAGGGGTTCAAGGCTTAGCGGCCAAATGCCGTTAAAAAAGGACGAAAATCATTTGTCGAAGGCCCCTAATTTTTTAGCAGAAATTGGGTTGACACAGTTAGCGGACCAAGTCCGCTAAGTCAGCGAAAATTTTTTTGTCTACGTCCCTTAATAGCACACCCAGCACCAAAAACGTCAACGACGTTTTTTTGCATGATATGGCACACTTTAGGGTATAGAAAAAAATAGACTGTCCCCCTCCCTCCCCCCCAAATTGAGCTCCCCTATAGACACGATTTCCCTGTAGACACAAATTCCCCTATAAACATTTTTTACTGCTGAACGAAAAAGGGGGTGGGGCTTTTGATTTTGTTTTGTTTTTTATTAAGAAAAAGTGAAAAAACAGTCTACCTCAACAAGTGCTTTGCATCAAATCCTAGCGGTCCGCAATCATCAGCAGCTTCGGAAAACCTTCCAATTGCTCCCAAAAGGATGAAAAATGCAAATGAAAAATTAAAACAATACATTTAATTAAGATCACGTGCGCAATAAAAACTTGAGAGTACTTTCTTTTTGCTGTCATGAAATATTCTACACAACTTCTCCACCATCATGAGTTTACACTAAGTTGGCCCCAACAAATAAAAGTAAGGCGTTTTTAATAGCCTTGGTTCAAGATTCCATACAGCTCCGTGTAATGTTTTAGTTTGCTTGGTTATTTGAAGCAATGCAAATTCCAAGAAATTTGTTGCTGTACGTACGACTCTAAACTTGGATTCGCATTCTGATTCGGATAACTGAAAGTAAAGTGATGGTCACACAAAACAACGCGTGTTTGTTTATGTGGCAACTGTTAACATATTATTTATTATATTCAGTCGATGGACACCTAGATGAACACAAGTAACGATCCATGGGCATCACTTGCCTCGTCTGCTCCTGAAACTGAAGTTTTAAGAGATGATGTTGATGATGGATTTGATGATCAATTTCTACCACCCCCTCTTCTTGTCGTTGATGGCCATCAGCTTCAGTCATGCTCAGAAGAAAGGAATACATTTTCTTTACAGTTCCCAGATGGTGACGAATATTCCAAGAAACTAGGTATAGAGGTTTTCTTGATTATTTTCATAAAGATTTGGTTAAAAATTCTTTGACATTCACAATCCACACACAAATCCTCCTGGAGATGGGATCATGTCTGAAAAGCTGTTCCTCGGGTCAACCCATACCTTGTGAGGGAAATTGGGCAGACGGTTCAGAGTGATCATTGGGTGTTGCAGGGGGTTGTCTGGGAGAGAACTTTCCCTTCAAATGGGGCTGTGTCGCTCAGTAGAGCATTAAATACTCCAGGACCGCCCACTTAAGACGTGGCCCTTCCTCCTGGAAACAAGCGACAGGGTATAGCCCTTGAGCTTAGTGAGGCTAGTCACGATAAATATAATCCTCAATTCAACTCATGAAAAAGAGCGGAATTTGAAAAGGCTATTGCATCCATTAGTCCAGGAGCTAGGGGGGGGGGGGGGTCATCTTGGACAGTCAGGGGGGCAAATTCTAACCTTTACTACCAATATCTAGGTATATGTCCAAAGTTAATGAAAAATGATGTTTACCATTCTGGATTTTCTTGCATAAGTCATTTTCATGTCTCAGCCCTTGACTCAGAGCAACGTTTTATAATAATGTAATGACATAATGTAGGTAGATTTAAAATATTTGATTTCAAATTGATAATTATTGGTGAGAGAATTGTATCATGCTCATCATTTTTTATTTTTTTATTTTAGAAGAAAGACTTCGGAAATTGCAAGCGAAACAAATGAAAGTGTCTGGAAAAACAATGTTGCAAAATCTGCAAGAAACGAGAGATTTTTACATGAACGAACTTCTTCAGAGCAGCGATGCTCCTTCAGAATCGATGTCAGTAGAATCACAAACTTTCCTTACTAAATTGTACAATACAAACAGTGTGTACAGACATTTGCATCCACAGCAAGCATTGGATAACATTGAGAAAGAACCAATTGTTGAACATGACCAACTTGCTTTAAATAATAGTGAACAGGAAAAAGTGGCAGATTATCTACTAAAGTGAAAGAGGGGTTACATCGCTGTAGCTTGTTCCGTGCAGTACATATCCTGTTTGTATATACCTGGCTCTGACAACATTATATCTCGAACTTTCAGTGTATCCAAAGGGGATATATGTTGCAAATAAAGTGACTAGTTTTGACCTTTGAATTTCGAAAGCCTGTACTGGACTGGTGGAAGTATTACCAGTGCCTTTCCATGTTGGGAGACATGAATGATGGTTTCTATAATGTTAGAAGAAAAAAAAGATGAAATAAAAATGATGTGTATTTTGTGACTAGTTCTTTCTTTTTACTATCACTCAAAAATTGGTACCTCTGTCAATTTAAGACTTGAACTGATAAGGAAGTAAAGTATAATATCAAAGTTTCCCATTGATGTTACGTCAGGGAAGGATATTGTCCGGTCAAAGAACGAAATTTTTTTAAGAATTGAAAAAGTGATTAGTTTTCGCTTGCCGTAATTGCTTAACATTGTGACCTGAAAATTTCACTCAGTAAAGAAAAAAACATACTAAATTTTGGGACCATTATTTGAATTTAGATATTAAGATAACTACCGTAATGCATCGATTAAGCGCACGGGCGCTTATTTAATATTTCGGCTTTCAGGAGGGGCGCTTACTCGAGGGGGCGCTTGTTAAATTATTTTTATATTTCTTTCTAATCGAAGCAAAAAGGTAATGATAACGGGGATTGCATGCTAATTTTTTTATGTTCGTTCAATTTTTTTCTACAAATTCATTAAATATCAATGTCCTCGTCTCCCTCCTTGATAGTTTTTATCCCCAGGGGACTTTGTTGTTGCGTGCTTCACGGAACGGATTAGTTATTATTCCAAATTTAAATAAGCGCCCCTTTTACTAGGATCGAGGGGGCGCTTATTCGAGGGGGGCGCTTATTAAATATTTTTAATGTTATAGGGGGCGCTTATTCGAGGGGGCGCTTAATCGAGGGAGGCGCTTAATCGATGCATTACGGGAAAGGTCAAAAATGTTTTTTTCAAATTTATTGCTTTAATTTCTCCTCTGAACCTATACTATTATACTACTATATAAAAATACCTCAAAAACAACAAATGAGAGGCTACTTTCTTCTCAACGCTCACCGCCATTGTTGCACGGTTGCTCGGGAAATCATTAAATTTGTGACGTCAAAGCCGCGAGACAAATTTATTGCCGCTCGCTCGAGAGTGGGCAGTACTGGCAGGCAGTAAGAAGGTCAAAAATTACGAAGAAATCTATCAAGAATACAGATTGAAATAAATAGTAAATCTAAGTAAAAGTCGCCATAAATGTTGATATTAGAAATTTAACTGCAAACGAGTATTCTTCAATTCCAAAGTTCCACCGCATTTTCATGTTTGCTGTTTACTAATAAAGTATAATCCTGATAACTCGAACCTCCAAGGGACCAATGAAAATGGTTCGAGTTAACGAATGTTCGAGTTATCCGAAGTTTTTATAAAGAGGTTTTAAGCCAAGGGACCGATGAAAATGGTTCGAGTTATCCCGAGTTCGAGTTATCAGAGTTCGAGTTACCGGGATTATACTGTACTTCTTTTTACCTTCTAGCTTAACGATGAGCTAAGATATATACTCGTTCCCAGCACTTCTTGTCTCAATGATATTGGATAAAAAACATCGAAAAAAACAAATCGCGCTGGGGACGAGTATGGCTATCAACTCTTGTTACCAGACAAAAATCTGAGATGGAGAGTGCTATTGTAGTTCTCTCACAATCCAGACAATTTTCTCAAAATGTCTCAATTTTAATTTATACACAAAAATATTTTTGATTGTAATAAGCACTTCGGTAGTTGCAATAAAAATGCATTGAATGTCATATCTTCGAAACGAAGCATCGTTACAAAATAAAACTTGACAGGTGTCATCATTACGGCTAGTTCTTGTTTAATTGTATTATTTTTTACCAGGCCAATTCATGACGTCACGATTTGGGTAAATTTGGTACTAACAGTTTTTTTATTTATATCTCTTCAGCGAAACATTGTTTAGCCACCAAACTTTGTAGGTGTCACCAGTATTGTTAGTCCTTTAATAATTAAGCAAAATTTTGTGACCACGCTTATTGATGTCGTAATAAATAGGCCCGAACGGGCTTAAAATTTAACAATGTTCTATTTTTCTTGAAACAATATGAGGGTGCTGATTTCAAATCCGAGGTCTTTTTTCAAATTGTGGCCAAAAAATGGAGATTTGGACAAAAAATTTCCTCCCATAATTATCAATGCACCGTTGTTCTTGAAAATTTTCACCGAAAACTATAGGGCGGTGCTGATTTCGTATTCGGGGGTACGCTTTTGAATTTTGACCTTGAGGCTAGTAACAGTTTTAGATAGGTCAACTCTCAGCAGAAACCCTTCTGCCCGCTCGAGCAGTTTTTGTCGAATTCATTTGCCTCCTAACATCAAGTGAAGGTGTATTTACAATTATCCAACATAAATGATTTGTATATATTTTTCTTGTCGCAAATATTGTTGCATATATTTTCTCCCTAACATCCAGTGCAAGTAAATTTACAATTTTGCATCATAAACCATCTGTATACGTGTTCTTTTTTGCAGTAGCCCAACTCTTTCCATTTTGGGCAATAACTTTTCTTGTCGAAGCATGTTGTCTTTGGAGAGCACATGGCACACGTGACCAAGCAGAGTTTGGCCATTTTTTCGTTGGAAGTGCACTGTTCTTTTGATACCGCGCACAACTGAGCATCTAAATCGAGACATTTTCTTGTTGTTGTTATTGCTCTTGTTGTCGATGCCGTTGTTGGTGCCTTCGTCGTGGTAGTTGGTGGCTTGGTTGTAGTTGATGCTGTTGTTGTTGTTGTTGCAGTTGTTGTTAATTTTTTTGCTGGTTTCATGCAAAGAAAATTTAGATACGCGTACAAAGTCAAATCTGTCTGTCTGACTACAGTTCAGAATTGCACAAATTAAAAATTAGAAGGGACTGTAGGTTAGAAAATAAAAACGAGACATTTTAGACAAACTGGTCATTGTTTTTTTCTGCTGTTTTAATAAATTTACGATAATGTTAATATCAGGTTTGATTATCTGTTAATGGCAATGATGAGATGCGTAACTCCGAGGTGTTAGCTAAACTTTCGGGCAGAGTAGGACTCGAACCCACGAACCTCAAACCTCCTGGAATCAGGTGATAGCTAATAATAACCACTCGGTCATCCGTCCATGAGACATGTTGACACTCCAATTCTAGGTCTAGTTAACTTGTAGGTCAATCTATTGTGATCCAAGGCACAATAATTTACACAAAGATCTAATCAAAACCAGAATCGTTTTCGAGATTTTCGCTGTTAAAATTTGGAGGTTTTTGGAGGTTTTTAAGGATGGAAAAGTGCCGTACTTTCACAACTTTACTTTCTTCCAAACGGTCAAAAAATCGATGCAAGTCATCATTAACGTATTAATATAGATTATGGCTAATATTCGTTAAAAACGTAGTTGAAATTTTTTCAAGATATTTGTTAAAAACAATGTTTGAATTTATTTTTTTCCAAGTAGCATAATTCAGGAAGAGTTGCTTGATTATAGAAAAAAATGTAAAAAAATGTTGATGGTCTGAAAAATACTTGACACTTTTCATCGAAGACGGTGCATAATAAGATGATAAGAATAAAGCAAACGGACTGTTATGCGTGGTCTAAGTGCTTTTTTGTCTTTGTGCTTCTAAAAGAACGATCTGCGAAAGAAGCCCTTAGAAAGAGGTTGTTGCTGCTAAAGAAATTACTTTTTTAAATTTTTTTAGCGCAGTGCAGTTCTACTAAAAATAAATTTCTCAACCTTTTCCCCAGGATTTCTTCTTGAAAAGATCAAAGAAGCCTATTGTATCGCTTGTTAGAAGAAAAGTCCTGGGAACAAAACTGATGCCTTGCTCAGAGGCTAACAAACCTGGGAATTGTTCAATAGGATTAAAGAAACTGATCTGAAAAATGAAGAAAATGTATTTTCGACCCCGGGAACAAGGTAGTAAAAGGTGACATTCGTACCTCCATTACAAACATTGCAGCTGCGTTTACAATATTTCAACATAAATCGTGGATTGGCAGTACATTCTTTCTTCTTCATCCAGGTGGCACAATTTTTTTCGAAGTCTTGGCATTTCGATGATGGTGTAGGTATAGGACCTAAAGAAAAGAGCAAATGAAACCTGCATAAACTATAATACTAACTGTGAAAGTCTATTCACAGAATCTTCAATACCTGGACGCGCGGTACACTGCCACAATGTTTTCGGCAATGGTGACTCTATTACCGTATTACTGACAATGGCCACTCTCTCCATTTCTACTCCTTCATTCTACAAATCTACCATATAG
The DNA here is from genome assembly GCA_036873935.1 of Stomotoca atra. NCBI lineage: Eukaryota > Metazoa > Cnidaria > Hydrozoa > Anthoathecata > Pandeidae > Stomotoca > Stomotoca atra. The sequence continues at coordinate 6,872 of JAYJMG010124097.1, forward strand.
ATGCTTGAAAATTTCCACAAAATCGTTTTTTAAACTTCCTTGCACAAATTCAAAACTCTTTCTTATTTTTTTTAAGACAAACAAACGGCTCTGGGATCGAGATTGTGAAAACCCAAATTGACTGACTTATTGCTAGATCTTCTAATTGAATGTACTTACTTCCATCGCAGTATCCACACGTATCTTTGCATTCGTCATACATGTAGCTACCCACAGTACAGGAATACCATCCAGTCTTTTTGTACTGAGCGCATAAGCTACTTTTGTCTTTACATATTTCTATAAAAACCGTAAATGACTGATTTAACGCCCACTCCCAAACTAACGTCCCTCTTGAATTAACGCCCAGGGTAAAATCAGATGATTGATTTTAAATGCTCACTCCCGTAAACCACCCATTAGTCTTCTTCAAAACTGACCTCGTTGCTTTTTAAAAGACGTCATACGTGACCATAAAAAATGGGATGTTGTTTCAATACGGTTTTCCACTTTATGCCATTATGCGCATGAATTTTTACATAGCGATCCAACTCAAAACAAGATTGCAACACTATGGTTTAGTAAGTAGTTGAAATGTTTCACTTCTCCAACGGCTTCCAAACAACTGAAGAGGACTCAATTAAAAAATTAAAGAAATCCAAAACAAAGTTTTGCTTTAAAACCGCTATACTGGCTTAAAGTGAAGCAGTTTTGCACGGTAGTCTACGTAAGATAGTACATTATTCGTTAACAAAAGCTGTTACCTGTTCGACAAACTCCACAGCTTTTTTGGCAAGACTTTAACATGTAGCCTGGATTCACTTTGCATTCACCAATCTTCGCCCAGTCTTTGCAATGCTTATTTTTATCGACGCAACTAGTTGCAGCAGAAAGCTGTACTAGAAAGAAAAAATGTAAACAAATGATAAATAAAAAGGTAAAAAAAAAAATGTATCCGCCCCGTTCCTAGTACCTCCTTTGCTTTTTTCAACGATTTGACGGGCCCTTTTAAAATCAGAATGAAGTTTAAAATGCTAGGAATTTATCATCGCTACTTGTTGAAACCGGAGGCTATGAGAGCTTAAAAGGTGCTGGCAACGAGTCTGCACTATATCATCTTATTTTTTGAAAAGCAAATTCAAAAGCAGAAAAACTGGCACCAACAGTTTACAGGCTTCAAAATACTCGTTTTCAACTACATATCGAAAATCGATACACGTCACAACTTACCCACACAACCGGCCACTACCAAAACCAGACACTCTAACTTCATTGTGTCCTTTTTTTCTCTTTTTCCTGAACTGAGGGAGTTGTAGTTTAAAGAAGTGAGATTGTAAAATCGATTGACCAGTTCTTATACCTCGATATATCAGTTTTCAAACCCTTTTAACCGTTTACACAGCCGTTTTGTCTTTGTTTACTTGTCGTTCTTAGTTTACTTCCATACGAATGTGAATACGTCAGAAGGTGCATACAAAAAATAACACTAAACCACCATGGTCCCAGGATCTGCTTATTCTTTTTGCAGTACGAACGGGTGTTCCAAGCAAAAAGAGGCGAAAGAGTCTAGGGTTGAGGTTGGTGGTATAATTGCGATGTTGAAATGAGATCGTCAGGAAGAATTGAAATGTTACAACACTTATTGTCATTAGTACCAATAGAGAAATGATATGATAACTATATTTTATCAGCCGGCTTGATATCCAATTGCATTAAGCCTTTTCTGCATACTCTTCCTTCTCGTTCTCTTGATGTTAGTCACGTGATGTCTCCGTTAGAAATTTACAAGTTAATTCAATTTTCAATAAGTGTATAAGAATGACAAGTATAAATAGGCTAGTTATGGGCTTTCATTTGTAGACCCTTGATGTCTATGGCCTTACGAGTTTGTTTACTTGTCGTTCTTCGTCTCCCTTGCTTTCAAATTGTTGCGGTCACAAGATAACGTTGGTGCCACAACTCGCTATTTCCGGGACTACTGTAATATCAGTTCATCTTACTTCTTTTTACTGTTCAGTTGGTTTTGCTCTTGTTGATTTCAGACTCCAGTTCAGGGACTTGAGAATCTTTAAATATTCTAATGGAATTGGAAATGTGAGATGGCAAGTGATATCCCGAAACGTTTTCCCTGCATGGTGGTAGACATTTTCCGATACTCCAGGAACTAGTTATAGGGTACTTTCGTAAAGTAAAATTCTCATAAGGCTTGTGCAGCATCTGCTGATGGAATTCAAATATTGGAAAGTCAATGGAATGTTTCCAAGAAGTTCTGTGCGCATTTTTCATTGAAAATGGGTTCTTTTCTGTTCTTAACTAAAAGATATGCCACAATTTTGTGACTTTTATTTTATTTGGTACCTATAATTCTTTTACCTGCACTGATGTGGAGTGACTAGTGACATAGTGGCTATGCAGATAAAAATCATAGATCAACAAGAAAAGAGAAAAAAAATCAAACAAATAGTTAAGCATGTAGCCAATTTCACCGCCGGGTGAGTTCAACCCAGTGTCTTGACAGTCAACTCGGGTAGAGCATTAAGAAATTTTGCACAAATCATTTGCCGTAAAACCCGAAAATTCTGATTAGGTTCCGAATAAGAAACAGAATGGCGCACCAGTCTAACTAGAGGACAAATCCTCGAACGAGGGTGACTGGAGGGTTTTTAATTTGCTTATCGGTTCGTTATTCGAAGAGTTTCTAGACGGCACTTTTTGGGCGTGTTGGTAAAGAGTCCGTAAACAGGCTAACCCGTGCCTTCTTAAATAGCTGCCTCTACTGGGAAAAATCTCGGGAATTACTGAAAACTGAAAACTTTTCTAAAAAAAAGAGTAATGTACCTTGTTGGTGGAAATCTTTTTTTCTTACTTCTTACTTGTGTTTTTGGTTGTAGAAGGAAAGCGTTGTCCTTCACAAAGGTACGACTATTGTCCGTCTCAATTTAAATTTTTCTTTCTTTCGACAATCACAGTCAAATTACATTAAGAATAGTGCACAGAATCGAAGAATTGAAAACCACAAGTATTTGGAATCTCATTTCAATAGGAAGAATCAACTACTTAACTTTTCTATTTTACCAAATGGACTTAAAATTTAGGACTTAAGGCATGGGACGTGGGTACAAGGTTCTCTTATACCTTGAACCACGATCAGTTAAGGAGTTGGACCCTGAATGACATAAAAAATTGACCACTTTTGAGCCTAAACACGACATTTAGCACCCTTGCGTTCAAAATATTTTGCGTTTTTTCGGTTGCTTCCGTTCATTTTAGACTGAATCTAAATACCAATCTGTATGAAACGAAAATCTCCTCCCATTCCTGACTTACTGGCCCTTCATGAAAAAGCGTCCTAGCTGGAACAAGTGTAAAGCTCCCCAGATTCTTAAAAATTATGACCATGATTGCAGTTGCGTGTTAATGTTAATGAACCTATTCCCCATATACCTGGTTGAGGTGGCTATTATTGACTGAAATCACACGTATAAGAGAATTGGAACAATAATCTTATAGTTAGTCGAGTTGTCTTAATCAAGGAACATAAGATAACCGTACTAGAGTTAGCGCCCCCTCTCGATTCATCGCCCCAATCGCGATCCAACTTTTGAATAAGCACCCTCTCGATTTAACACCTCGGACAAAACGGGACGCTTGATTGAGCTTGCTTGCTTCTGGTAAAAAGGCGCTTGTTTGAATTTTTGGGTTAAGCAGAAAATAAAACGTTAATTAAATGAAAATATTTTTAATACATTTACGAGTTTATGTTTCATTTCAAAATACTTGTACTTTTCTTTTTTTGGTATGTGCTCCTTTCGATTAACCGCCCCTTTCGATTAACCGCTCCTCTCGATTTAGGGCCTCCTTGAGATCCGACTTTTAAATTCATTTTTTGCCATAAATCAAAAGAAAAAACCCCGATGATTGTACTTAGCTAAAGAGAGAGTTGAGAAAATATTTTTCTATGAGCACGATGCAATGTGTTTCTCCACTCGTTTTGAAAAGTCTGCTACCAGGCTAGTGTATTCAGGCAATCAACTTTTGTCCGACCAATCAAATGTAAGGATTTTGCATTTGGTTGAGGTGAATGGTTAAAATAACTAGAAACTGAAGAAGGAATAGCGGAAAGCGTTTGTTGTTTACAGACGCTAAAACGCACGCCGAAAACTGAACTGTGTATCACTTCAGGCCCAAAAACAGGAATCGAGTTTGGCAGTAGAAGCTTGGGATTAAAACTGCACCAAAAGATATGGGGAAAATGAGCAATACGCATATAAGTGATCAAATAGTTTTCTTTGAATGTAACGACACAGTAAACACCTCAACAGAAAGCTAGACCTAGTTTGCTCTCATTGTGCAAAACCGTCCCCTATTCTTAAAAATTAACATCTGTTCTGAATCTTACTGTCAAAATAAACAACGCTTAGGGGATGTGGTTCGAGATTTCAAAAGAAAAATTATCTAGGATTAAAGTTGCAACAGGAAAACTTTTTTCCGGGCGTGTAGAATTGCCCTTTTTCAAACAAAAAAGAAAGAAAAAGTTACAAAATAAAAAAGCACTACTTTCTTAAAATTTTGTTGCATGTATTTGATACCTAACATCCAGTGCAAGTAAATTTACAATTTTGCATCATAAACCATCTGTAAACGTGTCCCGTTTTGCAGTAACCCAACTCCTTCCATTTTGGGCAAAAGCTTTTCTTGTCGAAGCATTTTGTCTTTGGAGAGCACATGGCACACGTGACCATGCAAAGTTTAGCCATTTTTTCATTGAACGGACAATTCTGTTTTGATACTGTACATAACCGAGTATTTACATCCACACATTTTGTGTTTGCTGCTGCTGTTATTGCTGTTCCTAGGAAAGAATTAAGATTGTATTTACACGATCAGATCATTGTTATTCTGTACTTATTCTTGTTACCCTTAGCCTATGATTTTAAAAGCATTGCCGTATAACAGGCTAAAGTCAGACAATCTATCTGCATAGTTCTGATAAAAATGTAGCAAACAGCTCTGGTTTTCCTGGCCGTTCAATTCCTTGTAGTACCAACTTTGTTACCAGGGGATAGGATAAGAAGTCCTGGAAGCGAGATGGTCACAACTTCTTGTTTATTTTCAATATTGCTATCTTGGCTAAGAAGGTTTAGGGTATTGTGGGGAATCAAAAAGCATTAGAAGAAGAAGAAGAAGAAGAAGAAGAAGAAGAAGAAGAAGAAGAAGAAGAAGAAGGAGATGACTGGGCTAGGTACCAGCAACTTTATTGGTAAAAAGTCATGAAATGTTTGATCTTCTTATTCTTAATATAAAACGGAAAGTTTAGCCAAAGCTTACCTACGCAGCACATCACTATCAAAAGAAGTAACTTCATTGTGTCTTTCTCTCCGTTCCTTGAAGGTGACTGAATAGCAGAATGAAGACTCAAAAAGAAGTAGCGACGACGTATCAACTCTTACATATATATATATATGTCATCACATATGTTTATTCAGAACGTATTGTGTTGTTAATCTTCTTACGTTACGAAAGGCGTGGCATTTATTAGTTCTCAGCTTTTGTTACAAAACAGGTAGCTGCATGTGAGATTTTTTGATACGGTTTACAGGTAAAACAAATATGCAACGCCATCTATTGTCATTAGTATCAGCTTGAAAAATATTAGGAGATAATGATATTTGATCAGCTGCGTGGTGCCCAATTTCAATGTTCAATTTCAGCAACAGTGTTTGAACGCTGTCTTACTTTTCCCGTTCTTTTCAAGTTGCTCCAAGTGGATATTGTACGTTCCATTTTCGGGACAATTTTGATTCCCTTTTGAGCTTTTCAAACTGTCATACTATCATTAGTAGGTGTCGTATTTCCTCTAATAAGTGTGTGGTCCTTAGTAAACGCCATTCACGAAGCACAGAAGTATTTTCGTCCCTTCCCCCTGATAAGTGCCCAGTAGCGCTCATAGCATATTAACGTTGGTACAAGGAAATCTTAGCATGGGAAAATATAAAATATGCTGGGCGTTGGATAATCTGATGTCAACATATGCTCCAGCAGTTTGATTAGTTAGGATCAGTCAGAATATGAAAACGTTGATATTGCCTCAGCATCATCTAATTTAATCTCAAATCTTTATTTCAAAAGAATGTTGGCACATCATAAATAACGTTCTTCATCATTCAAATGTGCCACTGAGGTTTTCTCATTCGCTTAAAACTAGTAACCTTTAAGGACCCTCGATGATTAACCTTATTAGCACCGGGGGTTGCATTCCAAACATTGAATGAAGATGAATCGAAAAAAAATAAAAAAATACGACGTTGATCTTCACCATTACTAATCATCGAAACTAACGGCACAAATAATCAATGATTGATGTTTTGCGTAGCTCACCACACTTCAGGGATTACCATACAAAACAACTATTTTTTATTTTCACGAAGATTTTCGGAACCATAAACTTACATTAATCAGGTTCAATGTCACAAAAAGCTTTCCAGTTTATATCATACTGGGACTCACAAAAAGCTTTCCAGTTTATATCATACTGGGGCCATTGCCATTGTGCTTTTCATTTTGACCCTATTGCATGGATGAAATAATTGCCTTAGAGAAATGTGACGTGATACCCCATCAGTCCACTTGATGGCTACTGATTATTCACTTCGTTTTCAAAATCATCTGAGGGTATTACCACTTCCAAGTTTATTTCATTATGTACTCTTCTGTGCCTAATTGTAGGGGGGTGGGTAAATTTTTCTGAATGTCTAAAATCAAATTTTTGACATTATCAATACTTACTAAGTAGTAAATGCCTAAGTAGTACTACTGTAACTTGTAATTTAATACCTTTTTACAAAAGAAAGACATTGTTGTGTTTTCATTTCAATTTTTCAGCTTTAAACTCTCACAAATGCTCAAAATTTGGTTAAATGGGGGGGTTGTAATTAATGGGGTCGGTGGGATATTTTTTTATATTTCTCAAAATGGGGGGGTCATAATAAAATGCTATTGGGGGGTGAAAAAAATTAAAATTGCAATATGACCCCCCTACAATTACGCACAGAAGAGTACCTTCATTGTGCATTTTCAATTTACAAAATGATTACATTGAGCCTTGGTTCGAATTTAAAGACATTAACCTTAAATTGGCAACTTCACCCAACTTATTCATTTTTTTGCGTATGCCATTCTTCATTATTAAAGTATATACACAGTTAAAAATTTCTCCTGAACAAATTGCAAAAAAGGGGGGATTGTACAACCTTCCTATCATTGCAAAGTCGGATTCACCAAGCTTTGAATTGTTCACCCGCTAATAGGGGACGTGGGCTGGGTCTAGACCGTCGTGAGACAGGTTAGTTTTACCCTGATGATGAAGTGTTGTTGCAATAGTATAATTCTGCTTAATCGACAGGAAGCCCAGATTCAGATAGATGGCAATTGGACTTAGTTGCAGGTTGCTGGTGCTCTATATTTGCAACATTAAGGATACAGCGTCGGCTTTTTCATCAAAATTTTTGAAAACATTTTTTTTAGAAAATCTTGATCTACTTTCCATGATCTTTTTAATGAATATTTCATTAGCCCATATTTCCA
>JAYJMG010124208.1:1648-14431 GCA_036873935.1 Stomotoca atra
CCCCCCCCCCCCCCCCCCCCCCTCCAGATCAAAATATAAGTAGTATAGTCTACCGCCTAGATGTCTAACCTTAAAATTTTTGATGTCATATATTTCGCCAGAAACGCACAGCCGCCAATACCATTAATTACCCTGCACTAGTTTACTAAGTTCATTAGTTTTTCAATGATGGCTTTTGTTAAGTTCGTTCCCAGCAGAAATCCTTCTGCCCGCTCGGGCAAATGTTTACTTTTTTGTATTTTATTTCATTTTACCTAAATGCTTTTTGTACTTGTATTTTATCTGCTAATTATCTTCGGCCATCTTATTACAGAATGTTGATGAATCATGAAATTAACACGAATTTCCACTGCTCCACATTAATTTTCTGCATGATAATTTGATGTAAGCCATAATCTGCGGTTATTCCCAACAAGAAAATTGAGATATCTGCGTTATTTTTCTGTGCCTTAATTTTTTGTGCTTTTAATAAAGTGATTCAATAATTTCCTATAATAAGATGTATTGTGATATCTCTCACCATTTGAAAATTAAATGAATTAAATAATTGAATAAATATATTGGTTACAGTTCTTTATTGTAACCGGTGCTTTTTCTGTATAGGAACAACCACACCTGGTCGTTTGATTGTTTGGCAAGATAGTTGCGTGGAATATAAACCATGTTTATGTTTTTTCTTGTTGAAAAATCAGATGGAATTTAATTCCCACTGCACGGATAAGTTTTACCTCGATCTAGATGATAACTTAGTTCACGAACCCAGTGGTAAATGCATTGCACCAGTTTGCCAAGACGATGGATGTGAGCTTTCGGCAGCTGATTTGTGTGATGAAAATACAAAGTTTAACTACAATCACAAGGAATTGTATTTTAAACATGTCAATTCAGGGAAATGTGTTTCACCAGTACATGATGCTGCTAATAAATTTCCCATTGTAATAAAAGCCTGTGCTGGGGCTCATAATCGAATGTATTTTACAAGAGTCAATGAAGACCCTTTACCATGTAAGTTTGTTAGTTATTTATGTTTTTAATATTATTCATTCATTTTACTAATAATGATAGTGAGAAAATTGTTGGCATGTAATTAAAAACAAGATTAAAAATGAAAAATTTATTTAAAAAACTTTATTTACACAAAGCGCCCTTTCTAAGCGCCCCCTCTTTTAAACGCCCCCTCTTTTAAACGCCCCCTTTCAAAAGTGGTGTTTTTTTGAAACAGCAGCAATGCTCACATAGCAGTCTTATGGTAGTGTACTTCGAATAAAAACAAAGTTTAATTATCTCTTATAAATACTGTACACTCCTTTTCATCTGAACCTAATTTTTATTGTCAGAAACAGTTTCTTCCTCTTCAAAAGTACTTTTTCAAGAACCTTTGCATCTTTTTTTCGACTTGTCTCAAAGCTAATTTTTGTATTTTTCAATAAACGCCCCCTTCTTTTAAACACCCCCTTTTAATATTTGATAAAGACCCTGGGTGTTTAATCGAAGCATTACTGTATCCAAATTTTGTGGTTCTTTATACTTTTGTCTAAAAATAACTTGGTATTTCAATTTTAAACAGTATATCAGATGTTATCCCGTGGTAGTTTATAACTTATCAGTCATATATATTTTTTGTTTATTTTAAGGCCATTATAACTTTTCTTTGTATAGTTAATAACCAGACTTTATCATTGGGATCAGAAAAAAAAACACGAAATGCAGCTAGAGATAGTTGCTGGTTAAAGGGTGGTGAGCTCCTACGAATAACAGATGCCACATCACAAGCAAATTTTCATCAATATATGAATATTTCAAACATGATGGAGGAGATAGAAGTAGTATGGCTGCTCACTGAGTTCCTTGAATCAAACGAGGGAATCAGTGGACTAGAACCACTTGTATATTCACATTGGAAATCTAACACTTTCCCAGCAAACGTGGGCAATACATGTATCGCAAATAATGTTAAACAAGGTTGGGAAAAGAGAAATTGTGTCACTGGGTTTCCTTATTTTTGTTATCGTAAGTATTACACCTATTGTTTTATTGTTCGTTTAAACAACCACTACCTCACTACAGGTAGTTAATGAATCTTGAAATTAACGCAGAGTCGTAATCTGCATTCATACCCTGCAAGAAAATGCCGTGTTTTCTGATTGGGTGATTAAGATTCATTAATTACTATTGTTATTGAGGAACAACACAAAATATAATGGAGCCAAATGTAATTGTCAAATAAGCTAATACATATGTGAACCAATTAAAGGAGCTACGACATGAATCACGTGATCATCGGACTTAAAGTGCCGCACTAAAAGTCGATTTTGAAGCAATAAGAGAAGTGACACTGAAGAATGAACAAAAAATAGTAAAAATATGGCTCAATTGATGCTTACTTTTAAAGGGCCATGCATTATGACATCACCTAAAAATCTCAAAATTCTTACCCTCCTCCCCCCTTGTCTGAGTGCATATTTAAAGTCAGATCCCCCTCTAATGGGATGTCAACCAGCAACCAAACCTCTGTCAGGGGATTTCAAATTTCTGCCATGCACTATCTTAATGAGTATAGAGTCTTCATATTGTGTGTGAAAATTGTGAAGAATACGAAATGTGAAAAATAGCTGTGCTCCTGTTCTACCATGCATAAAAAAACTGGGGAAAAATTACGGTAGTTAAAAATACATAAGTGGGATGTCCCAGTGACACCTACCTCCCCAACCCCCATCCCAAAGAATCTAAAATAAAATAGAAAACGTTGATTGGTAAGATCAAAAATTGAATTTGATTTCAAGTGTTCCCATGAGCTTAACTCTTTGCGGCAAAAAGGTTTTTATCTTACACCTTGTTTCCTGTGAAATTGATTGTTTTGTACTTTTTGAAAAAAAAATATATATATAATAAAATAAAATTCCTACCTACCTACCCTAAGCACATTATCGCAAACATACAATGTTTCTTTTTTTCATGGCCTAAGTTAAAAAAAAATCTTGAACTTCCAAAAACACGCAGTTTAGTAGATGGTTAGCTGCTGCATTTTCCCGAGAACTCATCACACACCCATCGCACGCCTACTCTGATTAACGTGTGTTTAACAGCACACACACCCCAATATTCTTGATAAGGCCTGACTCTGTGATACCTCACATAGGCAAGCTCACAATGTTTCTCATTATCACCATAGAGTACAGCATGTCTGGCACTCTGGTGGGGCCAGCATCAATCAAAGATCAAAGCATTTTAGGTCACTCACTGGACCCCAGAAAGGCAAGCACAAATGAAATGTACCAATAAAGTACATCTCCTATAAATCTTGAACAAGTGAAAAAAATGACCTCGTTTACCCTTTATTAGGCATAATTTGCATTGAGACGGGGGTATCGTTTTAAATTGCTCCTTCTTCAAATACCTGTTAACACAACCTGAGTATATTACAGTAATGTATCACTATCATTATATTTACTGTAAGCTACCTGTGGTGGGTTGTAATAATTTGGTCAAAATGTTCCTGAAATCAGCAAAACATAAGATACAGGGGTTTAGCCACCTAAACCATCGTTAAGATGGTGTTGCATCACTAAAATTCCTTTATAGAATTTAAACTTTTGCTAGACAGTAACAAATGGTGAGACATTTCGAAAACCTTCAGGTCTAATAGTTTCTGAAGATATAAAACTTAAAGGCTGTATATCTTTCAGTTATGGATACACAAGAAATGAGTTACATAGATGGAAAATCTACTAGAAACTGGTGCTTACATGTCTAGCCTCATGTTACCACATGTGAATCACTTGTACTTGAGCTTTTTATCTGAGAAGCTGGCTGGAAGATAAGTACAACAACAAAAAATTGAGCGCACAAGCTGAATAAACATTGAGTGAGTCAGGTTTGTATAGGCATGAAATACACATGAAGTATTCTTAGACAGACCAATGACCTAGTAAAGAAATTATGAGAAAAACCCCCCAAAAAAACGGAAATAGCTGCTTATCAGGAAAATTTTGTAAGTTTCATGAGAATCAATGGACTGACGGGGAGCTAGTAGAGCATCAGTAAACTTGAAGTGTAGATTACTGTATAAATTAGTTTTAGTCTGTAAGTACACATATGCAAAGAAGGTAAGGAAAATGTATTTCATAATAAGCTAAAGTAAACTATATAAGTATGTATTTAGGTGTTAACCTAACCAATGCACTAGTCCGTAATGATGGTAGCTGGAATCAATACAATTTGTCCTGATATTATGATATTGAAATTATCTTAAATGGTGTTTGGTAGACTAGTCAATTAGTTTTACTAATATATTGTTTGTTTATTTATTATTTAGTATAGTATAGGGAAATTTGACAACTAAATTTAGTTATACAGTTTTTATTTGTACTTGTAATTTCTTTTAGCACCAAAATTATATACTTCTCTGTATTGTTTTAAAATAAAGGCGATAATCAAAATTAGGACCAATCCTCCAAGACATGTTACCCTAGAGAATACAAACATACAATTAGAGACTGATGAAGAAACATTTCTGGTTTTCTGGTTATGTACAATCCTCAAAATTAAACCAATTAACCACTAGTAGTATTACCTTAAACCTTAACATCTCGGTCAGCGGGCACATATAGCCTAGAAAGGAAAGGACAGCAGAAGCTGCATACCTTATTCTAGTAAATTAACAAAGCCCTCAAGTAACGTATTACAAAATTAACACCAGGCAAATTAACATGGTTGGTCGAAACATCATTAAGAAGAGAATAAAATTACCGCGGTTGAGTCAGCGAGATTCACAAAAAAACATTTAATTAACGCGGATGTAAAAAATAGAAAAAAACAAATTTGGTTTTTTTGAGCAATCGATGATATTAGCCAACAACAAAACACATAACCTAGGCCTGCCTTGCAGACCTTAAAACAGCGACTATTCCAGCGGCCCTCTAACCCGCCATTATGATATCTCGACCTCTTCTGATTAAAAAATTGGTTAATATTTTTCATCAACTTTGCATGCTCTGGCTTCTTTGATCATGGTCACGCCGCGTTTTGGATCAATTTGTATAATTATTGTTAAGTACTGAAAGTAAAGGTTTTTAAATTAATGAGAAACTTTTTTAACACCCTGGAAATTTACGATCAAATTAATAAAGGGGTATCTAATTAATGCGAAATTTGAAAATCCGAGTTAATTTGTGCTTCGTTAATTTCCTAGAATAAGGTAGTTCGTATATGTCAATGAGATTTGTTTTAAGGACCTACGAGAAACTTAAAACTTGTAAGACTTCATCACAAGAACGTTAGCTTACTTACGCTCTGAACTTCGTCTACCATCTTTTCCTGTTGTTGATTTCTGTCAGTCACAGCGATACCGACTGTGCAATTTTTTTCCTTGACACACAATTACAAGATGATTTGAATATTATTCCTGGCTTCAAAGTAGGATTTAATTTGCTTGGAATTTAAGATGAACATGATTCTTGCTACTGACATCTTTGCTGTTGGTTTTTCTTTTGCTTCGTCATAAATGTGTCACCATGTTGGTTGATTGTGTTTCCCAAAAGCTACCGAATCCTTACCCAAAATCTTTAAATTGGAGTGAGTAAATTTGTCTGACAATTTGATGTCCTTTCATTTAAGGTTGGAGGTAGCTTATTTCCTGTCATTCAATGGGTTATCTTACTGATGACTCACTGACACTTTCCTTCTTAAACCGGCTTTTTGGCTAGTTAACATTATAAGGGGAAGATATGGAAAACATGACTAATACGTTCCATAACTTCTTCAAATTTGCAAGAATTTTGAAAATTGAAAAAGAATTTGACAGATAATCAAAATCTCTAGAGCCTTTATTCCAAAATTTTTTTGATTTAATCTTTATCTCAAATGATTCACTAAATGTTAATGTTAATAATGGACGGTTTTCTTTAGTATGTACCCAAGCAAAACCAAAAAAAGGAGATAAAATTTTACAACATTTAGTACTAAACCTGGCACCTATCAAAATTTTCAAAACAAGCTTTGGTTAATCATAACTGAAAAATTAATCCTATCAGATTTGTTGTATACGACAAATTGTCCCGTGTTAATACAAAAATTGTAATATTTTTTCATATTTCGACAAATTGCATACAACTTTTTAAAAGTTATACGTGTTCAACATTTACAATAAATCCTATGGTTTTAACCAATCAGAATACTTCATTTACGAGCTGCAAGAGAGCTTGCATAAAATCAATTGCAAGTAGCTTGAGCTACGTGGAACTGAAAGTACGCACGAAAGAAGATGGCAGGAAAAGCGAAAAAAAATAGAAGAATCTGAAAGCCTTCTGAATGCGTCCAATCCCTTTTAAAAAAAACTGAGAAAAGAAAAAGTCTATATAAGATGTGCAGCACCGTTTTAACAAAGGCTTAGTCCATGTTTTCTTTTCTTTTCCTTTTTTTCAACAACTCCTGCAATAATAATAGCTGGCAAAATGGTTTCTTCTTCTTCATCAGTTTTGCAAATGTTGTAAGATAAATTGCATCGTGTAAATGCAAAAAAAATTACAATTTATCACATGCAAAGTGTGAGTAGGACAAATCTTATAAGATTAATCATCTCGTGTAAACCCCACTTCTGTCAGACTTTACATGATATATTTACTTCGTATATCTTCAGTTGTTATTCAAGTAGTGTGTGTTTAAATCAGTAAACCTTACATTTTGATATTTTTTGGATGGCTGTACCTACCTGTATTTTGACATCACAAGTGTTCCTTCCAATGAGTGTGAAAATACAGCCACATTTCTCATGCCAATTGCACCAAGGCCATTTGTTTTCACCGTTTTTAGAAAACCTTCTTTGTCTCTCTTACTTTATTATGTACTGTTATTTAATTCAATTCAACTCTTTCTAATCTACCAATCCTTTCATGTCTTTGAATGACGAGCAAACTTGTGTGTTCGAAAATTATCAGTTTTAAATATTCAAATGTAATAAAAACATTAAAAAAGTACATTAAAAAATCAAACCGTCTCAAAAGTCAAATGTGTTTAAAAACACTGCCTTCTGTGTGATCAACAGGAGTCAAGATATATGTGGCAATTAAAAATGAGACAGATAATCTATGAGTTCCGACATCAAGTCAAAAACTTCACAATTAACAATTTGTTATTTTGCTAACTCAAGAAGAAAAAAACTTTAATTTAATTTCGACTCACTAACTTAAGATTGAAAAATAAATAAAATCATCTTTGAATTAGTAACTCGAGATGAGAAAAGCTTCAAGATTCAAGTCACAGTTTGTAGGATTTTATTATGAATCTAATTTTTAAAAAATTAACAAACATTAATCTTACAGTAATATCATTCATTCCTTCCTTCATTCATTCATTCATTCATTCATTCATTCAATGGAAATAGTTGCAATTAGTGTGGGAAAGGACAGTATATTATTTGATGCAAAAGTGCAAACCTATTTTGGCATATCCTCATTGCGAAAAGCCAATCAGAAGAAGAAAGGCTTACTTTGCACACGCAATCAATTAATCTAGCAAACAATCTCGTTCCCAGGGTTAGTTATCTCATTCTTTTATTGAAATTCTAACTTGGTTTTCTTAACTCGGGTTTTATAACTCTGGATTTCCCTGCCCCAAAAGTTGACTTTGGTTCCTAGCACAGCATAAAGATGAAGAAAGAAGATCATTAATAGTATAGTTTATGGGGAGAAATAATTCTTGACTGAGTTTGTGTAATAAAAAGGATATTTTATATTTCATAGATGTTGACAAGAATTAGTAACTTGATTGTTATGATGATGCACCAATTAGCTGCAGGAATGGGGATAATTAATTAGGATGTTGACATTAAAAGTCACAACAATTAGGAAAAATATTATATTTGGAGTTTGTGTGACCTCTAAACATTTATGTCCAAAAAGTGTTTTTTATTTATTGAAAGATTTAGTATTTTTATTATTGTTATTATATCTTTCATTACTTATACCATCTAAAATTTTAGATGCAATAAGATACTTTCACCAGGATATAAGCAGGCCAACCCATTTCTGTAGTAAAGTGGTGACAAAGTTTCATGTAATAAGGAAATGAGTTAACCTTGCATAAGAGAAATTATAGTTACAAGAAACTATTAACTATGTATAGTAAATTTTTTCGTAAATAAATTGATGTAATATGCATTAAAACTAGGTCAAATACTATAATGCAGCGAAGAAAAACTCATAAGGCAAAGGCAACGAATTAATAATAAGTTGAGGAGAAAAAAGATGCAACGGCACTGTTGAAGTGGAATAATTAACTGATAGCTGATTGATAAGAGAATAAGAAACTGAGCCAGCTACAAGTGATACAGACAGATTTTCTATCACCACTACACTGAGGGCTATAAGATAATAAAAGTGCAGCATTTAGTGATCTTCATGATCATAGTGATAAAAAAAAAACAATGGGAACCAAAAAAGTATCTATATATTAATTGCAGTGCGTGATAGTAGTTTATATAGAAAACCCTTCAAATTTTGTCCAAGGATATTTACTAAGAACTTACAAGGTTTTAATGTCTTGAGATTTGATAGGTAGAGCGTAGTAAATAACTGACGTCAGCAGGGGATACTTTGCATTGCACCCCTAAAAACTATCTCGGAAATGAAGGGGGATAACTGACGTCTCAGGGGGTTCACTTTGCCCACGGGTCATGTGCCCAACATATGGAGGTGGTCATTCATCATAAGGCCATATTTTTCCCTCCCTGCCCCTACTTCAGAACCCTGTGTGACGTCACGAGAAAATCTTTGACTTTGCATATCTTGGCAACCGTTTGTCGAAAGTATACGATCCTGTACATTATTTTGATTGTCTTTTCAAGCTTTATCAAATGGATTATAAAGTTTTTACTTTTAGGTATTTTATTTTTCACCCCTGTACATAATTCTCTCTTCCAAGCAGGGAACCCTGCGGAGACAACAGTGGAAAATCCTTGATATTGAATATCTCTGCAACCATTTGTCAATACTATATGATCATGTACATTATTTTGATCTTTGAAGCTCTAACTGATGCTATACACAATTTTTACATATGCGACTTTAATTTTGGCCTCCCAGGATATCACGGGCAAATAATTATTCATTTTGCAGTACGTATGCTAATTGAATCCACTTGAAAGACCTTAACATCCCATTCTCTCTTATGGGTTATTTACGACAGTTACATGATAATGTTTAAAATTCTTTGACCAGCTCACTTTTAAGTACTATTTTAAGATGCACCAATTTTTGGTGCACGGGAACAGTATATGTATATATATATAGCATTAGTTCAAGCACTTTTCCAGCAAAACCTTTTATTGCATATGGAAAAACTGATGTCAATGAATTGCTAATGCCCTTGAAAAGGATACTATAGGTGTAATTTAGGCCTCGCATCTGCTTGCTCTTTGCACTAACCAAACTTGTTGACACTTATTGATGCTGCGGAAGCGTTTGAGAACTCCTTCACAAAGTTTTCGTCCCTCCAAATATTTTTTTGTCATTATTCGATGCTACTCTTCATTGCTGCGTATCATCAAATAAATGTTGTAAAAGCATCAGAAAAAGGTCCATAATGTCCAGTATCGATTATTTCCATTTATTACAATGTGAACGTCCATTTTGGCAGAACACGTCAATATTATTTCATATAATTATACCACATTTACTGTAATAAGCACCCACCTAAATCTGAAAATAATTTTATAAGCGTCTCCCTTTAATAAACACCCAGGGCGCTCATTAGAGACATCAAGTGAGAAAGAAAACGAGAAAACACTGCATATTTTGAGATATATCCAAAATAAACCGTCAGAAGAGGTTGATGAAGATGACGAAGCTGTTGAAATTCAAAAAAAATCAAGTTGCTTGAATTTTGTGTTGTCTTTCTTTCTTTGGATTTCCAATAACCACCTACTCTAGTTACCAAAATTTTAAAATAAACACCCCCCTCTAATACGTGCCCATTCAAATTCGAAAAAAAATTTATAAGTGCCCAGGACAATTATCACAGGAAACAGTACTTGTATTAAAGAAAGCAGTTGCATGAATTTAATTTTTTGTGCCACATAGTTGTGAGGCAAGTTATGTCCATTCAGTCACAATGATAAAATCATCCAGTTCTACAACCCTTTACAAAATATTTGCTGGTGGTTGCATGGAGACATAGATGTTTCAACTATATTTAAAAAGAATGAAGCTTTTTGAATTATTTAAATAAGCAATTATTAGATTTGTTAGGGGTTTTTATTCTGCCATCTTGCATGTTTTGAACCATCAACATAAAAAAATAAGAAATAAATAGATAAAAATAGAGATAAATTAATCAGTAAATATCCTGGTATTATAGAACAATTTTGTACGTTCACAAAGAGGGTTTTCTTTCTAAATAGAATATTGATCAAACAGTTTTTAAGCAGAATAATACTTTTTTTACAGCAGCAGGTCAAATGTTTTCAATTGCTGTATTTTGATTTTGTTAATCTTCATACATCTAGTTTACCCAACAGATGAAACCATTGAAAACTCGGAAGTGTCTTACCCTAAGCACCAACCTATTGTTAATTCTGGCTTGCAAGTTGCATATGGTATGCATGTTGGTAGTGGATTTCAGTTTGGTTTTGAAAAGCATCGTATGTTTGTTTCATTTCAAACTAATGACAGATTGTATGAATTAACGGTACCTGCTTCAATTACCCATTTGAATATATGGACACACTTTGCCATCACTTGGAATAAAGACACATCTACTCTCAGACTCTTTATAAATGGTAAGCATAATGGCTCAACGCAGGGAGTGACTAGACCATTGCAATTGTCTTTTCCACCGCGCTTTGCGAATTTCATCAACATTGGTGGATTTTTTGATCATTCTCGTACATCCTTTCAAGGAGATCTTGCTGAATTAAGCGTATGGAGGCATCGGCTTTCTGATGGACAAATGAACGCCTTTTATCAAGATAGTAAGCATAGCTTTATGTTTTTGTATTAACATAGCGAAATATGTGTTTTAATGCATTTACCTATGATTCTGAATGTTTAAATGTTTCGTTTAAATGTATAAAAATGCTTTGAATGGAACTAATTTTTTTTTTTTGATTTTCAATTGCCCGAACAGGGCATATTATAGCATTTGAGGGCATGCATGCGTTTTTTGGAAAAAAGGGCAATATTTTTTTTCAAAAAAGGAAATACTTGATAACAATTCAATAAATTTTCAGGAAAGGGCACTCAATTGCGTGCGATTATCGCATGCAAAAACAGGCCAAAAGAGGCACTGCCGAACTTTGTCTGCTTTGACTCCCATAAATAGCCCAGTGGACCAAATCGTTAAAAAGTCACTGTGGAGGATACACATAATGTGTTTTGTTTCAATAGAAATACACTCCTCCACAGTGACTTTTTAACGATTTTGCCCGCTGGGAGAGGAGTTTCAATAATGTAAGCACAAAAAGTAACATGTACAAATTTGTTCTAAATGTGTCATTAAATCATTTAAAATAAGTTACCTACGAGCATTTTATGATGCATTGTAAAAACAAAACCAAAACGCCCTTATGATTGGAGAAGTATCTCTTGAAATATTTATGTCCAAGTAATAACAAACTGAGATTGATTGATGTTCCATTGCAGTGTAATAAGATTGTGTTTACAGGTTAAGGAATGGTTACCGGGGTGTTTTCATTTCACCATTCACATTTCAGCAGTGAGTTCGTTCTGGAATAATATAAACACCAAAGAAAAATGGATATTAAAACCATTTCAGTGAGTAGGCAATCTGTAAGATGTAAATTCACGTCGACGTCATTAAATTGGAGTATTATTCAGAGCTATGAAAAGTTAGAAAGGAATCTTGTCTTAATGGCTCAGCATGCCTTACACTCATGTTCACATTATATCAGAATTATGTTGATTGCTTTAAATGCTAAAGTTCTAATTTCAGGAGGTATTTCCACTTTTTGCCAATTCATTCATTTTTTACAAAACATAACTCTCGTAAAAGTGTTATTTAGAAAAAAATAAAAAAAACATTTAGACACACCTTTCCTGATTGTAATGGTGTAAGTAGTGAAATATAGACCGTTTTGTAAGAGAAACTTCAAATGTATTGGTGAGTTAGTCAAAAAATGAACACTGAAAAAAAGAGTTTCAAAGATATTCACAGAAATTACTCACAATCTGCATGATGTGTGAAAATCCTATGAAAAGTTGTTAAAAGTTTACATAAAGGATCAAATATTGATAAGTAAAGAAAATTTATTTATTGAAAGTAAACAAAATTCCCAACATAAAAGCGACAAAAAAATGCACCTTTTGAAAATTCACCTTTTATTTAACAAATTTCATGCCTTAAGCATTTTATTAGACTTTTCGATGACAAATACTGTTGTAGAGTGCATGACAAGCTGATTATTTTTTCTCTTTTTAGAACTTGTAACATTTGCCGAGCGCTTCCAATCCGTTGTCTCTGAATCACCATCTTGGGAGATTAGAAGTGGCCAGGTAGATAAACGTTGGCCATTGAAACATGATATAGATCAGTTGAAGAAGCGAAAAGAAAAATTAACAAGTAATTTAATTTAAGTATGCTTTTTCTTTGCTTGACGAGTTAACATTTTCACAATTTTTTTTATTTTTTAAGTATTTTGTTGTCAATTAAAGAATCTTTTTCACTTTGGTGATGGTTTGTACGACTTTAAATGTATTAAGATGTTTTGATGCGTTAAATAGAAGAAAAGGTCTCACTTTGATTTTGAAATTTGAACACTTAACTGAATTA
>JAYJMG010124319.1:0-14413 GCA_036873935.1 Stomotoca atra
GTCAATTGAACATACCTCAAAAGAAAGGTAAAATATGGGCATTTCTACTTTGATATTTGAAAATTGAAGTTTATTTTCGAAATCTACATACTTGAAAATATAAAAAAGTGTCAAATTTTTTTTTTGAAATTTCCAAAAATTTAGGGGAGGTTTCCCCCTTAAAATGAAAAAAATCATGAGGTCATACATAAATGAAGTACTGTCTGGGAAAACAGACTTTAACTCTATTTCAAAGTTCACACCATTTGCCAATAAGAAATAAAAGAGGGGGCGGAATCTGCCCTCCCCCGACCCCGGTAAAAAAAAATTACCAAAAAACCCGGTTGAAATAGGGTTAAAGTGCTATTTACTTTTAACATAGCTATTGTGCACCTCTTTCCTATTTAAAAGCTATCTTGAAATACATTTTACATGTAGGAAATATGAAATACGATAAGTCATCAAACCAAATTGGTGTATGAAGTAGATTTTCCAAAAATAATAGCTTAAAAGTAATAAAAAAATTCATCATTTCTTCAAAAAGTATATTTAGCATTTAGAACATCCAACCATTCCAGACAGTCAAGAATTTTGTATGAATATAAGAACATTGTTTATCCATTTCTGTTACCAAAACAGTGAATGCTAAGTTGATCGAGGTTATTGGTAAGGAAATGATAATTGTTTTTAACAACGCATAAAACAGAGCATTAAACCATGGCTGTGTACCCCTAATAATGTTCTGAAACTAGAGGTGACAATAATGGCATCAACTTCTAAGACAGACGAATAATTAAACCATGAACTTTTTCTTACTTTTCTCTTTCTAATGAACATTTGTAATCGCCAGTGAAACTTTCTCAACAAGCTGAGCGGACACTTCAACTTCTCCATTTCCTGGTTGGTTTATGAAATCAAAAATCGACTGATTCGATGTCCAACGTATTGCATTTTTCTCTTGCGTTTTACAATACATTTAGGAGAATCTCTCAGAAAAAAGGGAAGTTTAATATAGAATGTTTGAAAATACATAGTTAATTAAATAAAATAAAACGCTAAATAAAATAGCATAGTAAAAATGATGAAAAAGAGAATTGTTATGCAACATGGGGTACCATATTTATATGTATATGAAAAAAATAATAATAATAATATTATAAAAAAGGAGAATGATGGTGTGGCACGGGGAACTGTGTCACGCTAGGAGCTGCACCTGCACCGTACTTTGAAATTGGTAACAAAAAAGTCATGGTGGAGTGTTAATAGTGTGATACTTCATCTTCAGTAAACTTAACAATGACATAAATGGGAAGATAATTTGAAGAGATATTGCCTCAACCTCGCCTCAATCTGCTCAGCCACTGTTACCTGTCGTGACAGTAACGATTGTTCATTACATACACTGCCATAACTTCTTGCTTTCACGGGTCTTGTTACCACCAGTTTATATCCAAGAACTGGATTTTGGTTAGCTACTGTTTCACCATTAATTATAAGTTTTGCAAACAAACCCAAAACTTTTCCAAAGTGCCAAAACTGCAATGAATGTGACACCTGTGGCAGGCATATGATTTGTTCTCCTAAGATGCACTAAGTTCCTTTTAAAATCTTTTACACATTTCACGGTTGCTTTATATCGCATTTTAAAGTAGGAAACCAAGTCAATTTGTTTTGACAAGGAACAGAGAACAAATCCAACTGATGGTAGAAATCCAAGGGGACTTGAAGGAAACAACTTTTATTCAGCGATAATGGTACAACACACATCGTTAAACAAATTTTGAATAGAAAAGCTAATTTCAACTTTCATAAAAGATGGCCACTTTCATTAACTTATTATTGATAGTTATAGCTAAAACGTATTTGCCTGGGTAAGAAAGTGTTGTGTATCAGATTTTCATTGCGTAGTAACACAATTAACAATTTTCAAAACTTTTGGTTCTCTCACCATCAATACTAATACAAAATAATCTAATAAATGTTGCAAGTTACACCATTAGAGTACATCTTTATCAAAACCTCTGTAACACTCGTATGTGCTTTTATGTTGCGATAAACTAAAAAAATTTAAAGATTGTTCATCTTGTCTATAAATATTTATTTCAATTTATTTTTTACAAATCTTTATTCTTCACTTCTTCTTTTTTTGTTGCTATTCTTTTTTTCTTTCTTTTTTTTTTGTTTTTCCTTAGTTCTTTATTTTTTCCTA
This sequence comes from Stomotoca atra, assembly GCA_036873935.1. Lineage (NCBI taxonomy): Eukaryota > Metazoa > Cnidaria > Hydrozoa > Anthoathecata > Pandeidae > Stomotoca > Stomotoca atra. The sequence continues at coordinate 2,189 of JAYJMG010124319.1, forward strand.
CTTCTTAACTTTTCTTGAATTTTTCTAATATTTTGGTGTTATTTATTCATTCAATTTCATTTTTTATTATTTTCTGTTCTTATTCTGTTTCACTTTAATATCCATATACAACTGTGAAATTCTTCCATCATTGCAATATATGTTCACCTCGCCAGGCAACATTATTGACAAAACCTTCGTTATATTTTCTCCTTGAACAATTAAAGAATAAAAAAAGCTCACCAGATACCACAAGATTTTGACAAAAACACAGGCTTCGTGCTACTGATGTGAGACTATGTCCCACCTATCGGGATGCGGCACTGTATGGTGACAAATAAAGAGTTCATTAAGCAAAATTGAAAGCTGATGAAGAGCAGTTGCTTTCGTCAGTGTTTATGTGCACAAAGAATCTCACAATTATTTTGCGTTACAACAAATTTGCTACATGGGAAATAAATGATTTAAATAAATATAAATAATTGTCCCAGTTGTATAAAGTTATTGCGTCATTGTTAACGTCTCAATTTGTTGTCATGGTTTCAAAGTTAATTACTTCTTTATGGTGCAGCCTTGCTTCATAAAACATCCACATTGGCTATTGATTCAAGAAGTGCTAAAACCAAATCTTTTTGACTTTCTGCGAAGCAAAGATAGTTTCGTCCGTTTTCGTGTTTAGTTCTTTTTTTCGCAAATCAGTCAAATTAGCTTTGACCCGCTGAACCTTTTAGACTGGATACCAACAAAAAGCTCCCATTGCTATGGGCTCAAATTTGACAGTTATCAATGATGTTTGTTCTTTGTTTGAAATGTAAAATTATGACCATACCCAATTATGACCGTCACCATTTGGGTAAATTTGGTACTGGGACTCTACTTTTAATATCTCCTCGACAAAGCTTCGTCACGACACCAAACTTGGCAGTTGGCCTCATCATGGCCTCATTTACCAAAGACCTTTGCGATGAAGTAAAATCTTGAACCACGCTTTTTGATGACGTCACGATCTGGGTAAATTTGGTGCTGGGAGTTGATCCTAAAAATCTCCGCAACGAAGCATTGTTAAAACACCAAATTCGGCAGGTGGCATCAGTTCCAGAAAGCTTTGACAATGAAGTAAAATTTTGTGACCACGCCTATTGACGACGAAATAAATAGGCCCAATTGGGCCTAAAATCATTAAATGCTTTGTTTTTCTTAAAGATTTGCACAAGTAAACCTTCGAGGATGCAGATTTCAAATTGGGGGTTCATATTTCGAAATTTACCCAAAAACGGGGGATCGGAACCGTATTTGGGCCAAAAATTGAAAATGCTCCGTTTTTCTTGAAAATTTGCACAATTGAAAATTAAAGCGTTCTGAAGTCACATCTGGGGTAATATATGGAATTTCGACCTAAGCACTGTAATTTCAGGACCAGAATTGGCCCTGAAAGTTAAGACTTTAAACTTTGACGAAAAAAAAGAAGCAAAAAGCAGAATGTCTTCTGCCTGCACGGGCAGTTTTTTCATTATATATTCGTACTTTCTTTTGTAACATGTGCTTAGTGCACTTTTTTTATTAGAATGGAAAAACAAATATAAATATTTTAAATATTGTAAATTAGTCTGATGATGGTTAGTGAAATATAGGTGAAATATCACTGAACAATAATGTGGTCTCTTCTTGTAATTTTTTACTACAAAGTTTATGCCCATAACAATATTTACCATCTTATAAAGCGTGTTTTTTTAATTTGAAAAATTTTCCATTTTCTTTCACATTTCATTTAATAGATTATATATTATTGGAAAGTTTATTAGGAATACTCTCATATGATATAAGGATGCGACATTATTTTTTTGAAAAACAAAAGTTACATGGCAATGAAAAAAATTGCCCCTCTTTCATATTTTGCATTTCTTTATCAAAATGTTTTGTCGAATTTGTTTGAAATTAGCATCATCATATTCAGCACATGTCGATCAAAAAAAGATTTTCACATTTTATTAAAACAGGCCTCCATTGGGTTTTTTATAATACAAAACATCTAACTAACGTTTATGCACTAAAGTTTAAGTTCAGGGAGTAATATCAAAAAAATATTGAGTCATGAGTTTCATATAAATGCATAAAAATTTTTTTTTGCAATTTTTTGAGGTTCGAGTCTAGACACTATCCTTAACTTAAACTGGGTTACCCTTTTTTTCGGTTAGCGTTCCCACAATCAGCGTAATAGCATAAATATTTTTGACAAAGGTACTCAAAACGTCAGAGACATGTAGAAGAGAATATACCATAGGATTGATAAATATAAGAAACAAAACAAAGAGGCAGTCACCTGATTGTCCTAAGCTCTTCATATTTTTGCTTATTAGGCATAATAACCGAAAAATACTTCGACCGAACAGGAATTTTTAAACAAAAACCTGAAATGTATTAAGAAAACTAAATCATATAATAATTCGGCAGATGTTAGCGCTGCTAATGATGTGAATACCGTGATCATTCGATTTTCCGCACCCCTTCGAATAAGCACCGTGCGCTAAATCGAATATTACGGTAGATCGAAAAGCTTCTGCTTTGATTTGATTTTAATATACTTTTTTTACAATTATTTTTTGTAATATTATTCTTAAAGCACGATTATGGTCAAAATATCTTCGGACTATAGTATTTAAAATCTCATTGCTATATAAGAAAAGTCGAATGTTTAAACTTTTTTAGTTTACCAATGGACCTAGGTTCTAAGCTCTCTTGTACAACATTATTTAAGTTTTTATGCTATTATTAACCAGTCAAAAGTAAATTCATTTTAAATACCTACCATGTCGTAAACTTAATGACAAGTTGTATACTGGAAATAAAAAAATACCTTTAAAAAGGATCAAAATATTGTAACATACCAAGATTCCTAACGAACGAAGACATTCTTCTTTGATCTTTTCATTGATTATGAAACATGTGGATTACAACTACCTATTTCTAAAATATTGCCAAAAGTCAGTGATTTACATATTTTACTGATCTGTAATACACCTACGTGAAATCATTATGCTTACATATGCATATAACTTTTCTTATTTCACAAATAATGAAGAGGAAGAGTGATACCATAGTTTTGTAGTTTGGAGAATATCATGATATTAGTGATTGCTTTGTTAATTAATCGATTGATTAACGGAAATTAAATATAATAGCAAGTACATTTATTAACGAGTTACCTACGTGAGAGGGCTATGTGTTCATACCTGGCTACCTCGAAAAAAAAAATCGAGGTCATGTTTTCAAAACCAACTTGTTTTGTGGTTGCCTGTGTTTCATTGCATTTATGAGTCATTCTATGAAAAAACACCCCGAGGTATTTTGTTGCTAATTTCTAATACTTATCAAATGATTAATTCAGCTCTAGCTTAGTTCCGGAAGATGCAGGCATCAAAATTACAATTGGGATATTTATTCGACTTATCACAGGAAATATGGTACTATATATATTACTCAGGATGAGGAGAACTGTCATCGGAGCTATATATATCTTATTTTTGATGTATTGTATTGAAACACCAATACATCAAAAAATTACTTGAAAAATTGCATTAGCATGAAACACCATGGAGTAATTTTCAGTTAAATTTTTGATTTTTCACAACTATTGCTCATTTTTCTTGAGCACTTTTTCTGTAAAAAACATTTTTTAAAAACAATATTATATCTTAGTATTCACATAATTCTATCCGTAGCAAAGTGGATCTTTGTCGTCTTGTTTACCCAGTAATTAGCACAACTTTGTTTGCCGCTGACTAGAATAGATTAATTGAAAAACCAAAACAGCATAAAAATGAAAAACAACAAATATATAATATAAAAAAAGACAAAAATGTGTACACTCAAGCCAATCGCTTTATCGTTGCTGTCCCAGATATAAACAAATCTGAGAGTTAAAACACAGTTATACGATGGTATGCTAGAGTGCAGCAATGGCGGCAGATGATGTGCATGCCTTGTTCGCAGGGTATCCCTCTCGATTGTTGTTTGCATATGATTTGATCCTCTATGCCTCTACTAACAATCTCTATATTAAAGCATTCACACTTCCCAAATCCTTGTCAGTAAAGGAAAAAAAATGGAAAATAGATTTGGAGCGAGAGAAGCATGAAATAAGTGGCACAGCAAGCAAGAGGATTGTGAGTAGTGGTGTTTTTTTTCGTATACCATCCCCATGCAGAGATGCGCGTGCCATTTTTATCACACTTTTTGGCTCTCTGAGACAACACACACAGCTATGAAACTAACTAAATGAATCAGTGAAAGAAAACTCTTGTGAAGAGAGGTCAAACAGAGGGAAGTGTGCCCCAGCATCCTCGTTTTTTTTAAATTGCAGCATATCTGCGCTTTCATTTTGCAGATGCAACAAAAACTAGCAGTTTAGGGCGAAACAAGTTTATTCTTTAGCTACAACAAAAAACACAACAGTTCTTGAAATTACCTATCAAACATAGTGCGTACACTAGCATCAAACTAAAATGCTGCAACGAAAGGGAGAAACCTCACGGAATATTGCTTTTACTGTACAAGCCTTCCGTTCACACGGCTTCATAGCTTTGGTACCATGTTTGATTACTATTTTCATCAGCCAATCAAATGGCACGTCGATGATCTATGTACAATATTTAGAAACAAAGCAATCTGTGTCAATTTGATACCCGAACAGTATTAATGCATATAGAACAGGTTGTTGCTCTTATTTCCAATAAAAGTCTGTCCCCAGAGGGGGATAAAAGTTTATTAGAGAATGGGCGTTTGATGGAAAGGGCGGTTAAAATAATTCGGGCGTTTACTGGGGAAAATACGAATCAATCAGCTAATCAGATAAGTTTCATATTTATGGTTCTAGATACTATTGGTTACTTGAATCTATTTTGAAGACTAATGTACGTTCTTATCTTATGATTTCTTCTTCTTTTTTCTCTTTTTTTTCTGTGTATGCTCCTTCGTATAGAACACCAGAACGACAAAATGTGTCCACAGTGGGTGGCTACGAATGCGTTTGAAACAGTGGGTGTGGGATAGAAATGCATTCGTGGCCACCCACTGTGGACACATTTGGTCGTTCTGGTGTTCTATACGAAGGAGCATACACAGAAAAGAATGAGAGAAAAAAGAAGAAGAAATCATAAGATAAGAACGTACATTAGTCTTCAAAATAGATTCAAGTAACCAATAGTATCTAGAACCATAAATATGAAACTTATCTGATTAGCTGATTGATTCGTATTTTCCCCAGTAAACGCCCGAATTATTTTAACCGCCCTTTCCATCAAACGCCCATTCTCTAATAAACTTTTATCCCCCTCTGGGGACAGACTTTTATTGGAAATAAGAGCAACAACCTGTTCTATATGCATTAATACTGTTCGGGTATCAAATTGACACAGATTGCTTTGTTTCTAAATATTGTACATAGATCATCGACGTGCCATTTGATTGGCTGATGAAAATAGTAATCAAACATGGTACCAAAGCTATGAAGCCGTGTGAACGGAAGGCTTGTACAGTAAAAGCAATATTCCGTGAGGTTTCTCCCTTTCGTTGCAGCATTTTAGTTTGATGCTAGTGTACGCACTATGTTTGATAGGTAATTTCAAGAACTGTTGTGTTTTTTGTTGTAGCTAAAGAATAAACTTGTTTCGCCCTAAACTGCTAGTTTTTGTTGCATCTGCAAAATGAAAGCGCAGATATGCTGCAATTTAAAAAAAACGAGGATGCTGGGGCACACTTCCCTCTGTTTGACCTCTCTTCACAAGAGTTTTCTTTCACTGATTCATTTAGTTAGTTTCATAGCTGTGTGTGTTGTCTCAGAGAGCCAAAAAGTGTGATAAAAATGGCACGCGCATCTCTGCATGGGGATGGTATACGAAAAAAAACACCACTACTCACAATCCTCTTGCTTGCTGTGCCACTTATTTCATGCTTCTCTCGCTCCAAATCTATTTTCCATTTTTTTTCCTTTACTGACAAGGATTTGGGAAGTGTGAATGCTTTAATATAGAGATTGTTAGTAGAGGCATAGAGGATCAAATCATATGCAAACAACAATCGAGAGGGATACCCTGCGAACAAGGCATGCACATCATCTGCCGCCATTGCTGCACTCTAGCATACCATCGTATAACTGTGTTTTAACTCTCAGATTTGTTTATATCTGGGACAGCAACGATAAAGCGATTGGCTTGAGTGTACACATTTTTGTCTTTTTTTATATTATATATTTGTTGTTTTTCATTTTTATGCTGTTTTGGTTTTTCAATTAATCTATTCTAGTCAGCGGCAAACAAAGTTGTGCTAATTACTGGGTAAACAAGACGACAAAGATCCACTTTGCTACGGATAGAATTATGTGAATACTAAGATATAATATTGTTTTTAAAAAATGTTTTTTACAGAAAAAGTGCTCAAGAAAAATGAGCAATAGTTGTGAAAAATCAAAAATTTAACTGAAAATTACTCCATGGTGTTTCATGCTAATGCAATTTTTCAAGTAATTTTTTGATGTATTGGTGTTTCAATACAATACATCAAAAATAAGATATATATAGCTCCGATGACAGTTCTCCTCATCCTGAGTAATATATATAGTACCATATTTCCTGTGATAAGTCGAATAAATATCCCAATTGTAATTTTGATGCCTGCATCTTCCGGAACTAAGCTAGAGCTGAATTAATCATTTGATAAGTATTAGAAATTAGCAACAAAATACCTCGGGGTGTTTTTTCATAGAATGACTCATAAATGCAATGAAACACAGGCAACCACAAAACAAGTTGGTTTTGAAAACATGACCTCGATTTTTTTTTTCGAGGTAGCCAGGTATGAACACATAGCCCTCTCACGTAGGTAACTCGTTAATAAATGTACTTGCTATTATATTTAATTTCCGTTAATCAATCGATTAATTAACAAAGCAATCACTAATATCATGATATTCTCCAAACTACAAAACTATGGTATCACTCTTCCTCTTCATTATTTGTGAAATAAGAAAAGTTATATGCATATGTAAGCATAATGATTTCACGTAGGTGTATTACAGATCAGTAAAATATGTAAATCACTGACTTTTGGCAATATTTTAGAAATAGGTAGTTGTAATCCACATGTTTCATAATCAATGAAAAGATCAAAGAAGAATGTCTTCGTTCGTTAGGAATCTTGGTATGTTACAATATTTTGATCCTTTTTAAAGGTATTTTTTTATTTCCAGTATACAACTTGTCATTAAGTTTACGACATGGTAGGTATTTAAAATGAATTTACTTTTGACTGGTTAATAATAGCATAAAAACTTAAATAATGTTGTACAAGAGAGCTTAGAACCTAGGTCCATTGGTAAACTAAAAAAGTTTAAACATTCGACTTTTCTTATATAGCAATGAGATTTTAAATACTATAGTCCGAAGATATTTTGACCATAATCGTGCTTTAAGAATAATATTACAAAAAATAATTGTAAAAAAAGTATATTAAAATCAAATCAAAGCAGAAGCTTTTCGATCTACCGTAATATTCGATTTAGCGCACGGTGCTTATTCGAAGGGGTGCGGAAAATCGAATGATCACGGTATTCACATCATTAGCAGCGCTAACATCTGCCGAATTATTATATGATTTAGTTTTCTTAATACATTTCAGGTTTTTGTTTAAAAATTCCTGTTCGGTCGAAGTATTTTTCGGTTATTATGCCTAATAAGCAAAAATATGAAGAGCTTAGGACAATCAGGTGACTGCCTCTTTGTTTTGTTTCTTATATTTATCAATCCTATGGTATATTCTCTTCTACATGTCTCTGACGTTTTGAGTACCTTTGTCAAAAATATTTATGCTATTACGCTGATTGTGGGAACGCTAACCGAAAAAAAGGGTAACCCAGTTTAAGTTAAGGATAGTGTCTAGACTCGAACCTCAAAAAATTGCAAAAAAAAATTTTTATGCATTTATATGAAACTCATGACTCAATATTTTTTTGATATTACTCCCTGAACTTAAACTTTAGTGCATAAACGTTAGTTAGATGTTTTGTATTATAAAAAACCCAATGGAGGCCTGTTTTAATAAAATGTGAAAATCTTTTTTTGATCGACATGTGCTGAATATGATGATGCTAATTTCAAACAAATTCGACAAAACATTTTGATAAAGAAATGCAAAATATGAAAGAGGGGCAATTTTTTTCATTGCCATGTAACTTTTGTTTTTCAAAAAAATAATGTCGCATCCTTATATCATATGAGAGTATTCCTAATAAACTTTCCAATAATATATAATCTATTAAATGAAATGTGAAAGAAAATGGAAAATTTTTCAAATTAAAAAAACACGCTTTATAAGATGGTAAATATTGTTATGGGCATAAACTTTGTAGTAAAAAATTACAAGAAGAGACCACATTATTGTTCAGTGATATTTCACCTATATTTCACTAACCATCATCAGACTAATTTACAATATTTAAAATATTTATATTTGTTTTTCCATTCTAATAAAAAAAGTGCACTAAGCACATGTTACAAAAGAAAGTACGAATATATAATGAAAAAACTGCCCGTGCAGGCAGAAGACATTCTGCTTTTTGCTTCTTTTTTTTCGTCAAAGTTTAAAGTCTTAACTTTCAGGGCCAATTCTGGTCCTGAAATTACAGTGCTTAGGTCGAAATTCCATATATTACCCCAGATGTGACTTCAGAACGCTTTAATTTTCAATTGTGCAAATTTTCAAGAAAAACGGAGCATTTTCAATTTTTGGCCCAAATACGGTTCCGATCCCCCGTTTTTGGGTAAATTTCGAAATATGAACCCCCAATTTGAAATCTGCATCCTCGAAGGTTTACTTGTGCAAATCTTTAAGAAAAACAAAGCATTTAATGATTTTAGGCCCAATTGGGCCTATTTATTTCGTCGTCAATAGGCGTGGTCACAAAATTTTACTTCATTGTCAAAGCTTTCTGGAACTGATGCCACCTGCCGAATTTGGTGTTTTAACAATGCTTCGTTGCGGAGATTTTTAGGATCAACTCCCAGCACCAAATTTACCCAGATCGTGACGTCATCAAAAAGCGTGGTTCAAGATTTTACTTCATCGCAAAGGTCTTTGGTAAATGAGGCCATGATGAGGCCAACTGCCAAGTTTGGTGTCGTGACGAAGCTTTGTCGAGGAGATATTAAAAGTAGAGTCCCAGTACCAAATTTACCCAAATGGTGACGGTCATAATTGGGTATGGTCATAATTTTACATTTCAAACAAAGAACAAACATCATTGATAACTGTCAAATTTGAGCCCATAGCAATGGGAGCTTTTTGTTGGTATCCAGTCTAAAAGGTTCAGCGGGTCAAAGCTAATTTGACTGATTTGCGAAAAAAAGAACTAAACACGAAAACGGACGAAACTATCTTTGCTTCGCAGAAAGTCAAAAAGATTTGGTTTTAGCACTTCTTGAATCAATAGCCAATGTGGATGTTTTATGAAGCAAGGCTGCACCATAAAGAAGTAATTAACTTTGAAACCATGACAACAAATTGAGACGTTAACAATGACGCAATAACTTTATACAACTGGGACAATTATTTATATTTATTTAAATCATTTATTTCCCATGTAGCAAATTTGTTGTAACGCAAAATAATTGTGAGATTCTTTGTGCACATAAACACTGACGAAAGCAACTGCTCTTCATCAGCTTTCAATTTTGCTTAATGAACTCTTTATTTGTCACCATACAGTGCCGCATCCCGATAGGTGGGACATAGTCTCACATCAGTAGCACGAAGCCTGTGTTTTTGTCAAAATCTTGTGGTATCTGGTGAGCTTTTTTTATTCTTTAATTGTTCAAGGAGAAAATATAACGAAGGTTTTGTCAATAATGTTGCCTGGCGAGGTGAACATATATTGCAATGATGGAAGAATTTCACAGTTGTATATGGATATTAAAGTGAAACAGAATAAGAACAGAAAATAATAAAAAATGAAATTGAATGAATAAATAACACCAAAATATTAGAAAAATTCAAGAAAAGTTAAGAAGTAGGAAAAAATAAAGAACTAAGGAAAAACAAAAAAAAAAGAAAGAAAAAAAGAATAGCAACAAAAAAAGAAGAAGTGAAGAATAAAGATTTGTAAAAAATAAATTGAAATAAATATTTATAGACAAGATGAACAATCTTTAAATTTTTTTAGTTTATCGCAACATAAAAGCACATACGAGTGTTACAGAGGTTTTGATAAAGATGTACTCTAATGGTGTAACTTGCAACATTTATTAGATTATTTTGTATTAGTATTGATGGTGAGAGAACCAAAAGTTTTGAAAATTGTTAATTGTGTTACTACGCAATGAAAATCTGATACACAACACTTTCTTACCCAGGCAAATACGTTTTAGCTATAACTATCAATAATAAGTTAATGAAAGTGGCCATCTTTTATGAAAGTTGAAATTAGCTTTTCTATTCAAAATTTGTTTAACGATGTGTGTTGTACCATTATCGCTGAATAAAAGTTGTTTCCTTCAAGTCCCCTTGGATTTCTACCATCAGTTGGATTTGTTCTCTGTTCCTTGTCAAAACAAATTGACTTGGTTTCCTACTTTAAAATGCGATATAAAGCAACCGTGAAATGTGTAAAAGATTTTAAAAGGAACTTAGTGCATCTTAGGAGAACAAATCATATGCCTGCCACAGGTGTCACATTCATTGCAGTTTTGGCACTTTGGAAAAGTTTTGGGTTTGTTTGCAAAACTTATAATTAATGGTGAAACAGTAGCTAACCAAAATCCAGTTCTTGGATATAAACTGGTGGTAACAAGACCCGTGAAAGCAAGAAGTTATGGCAGTGTATGTAATGAACAATCGTTACTGTCACGACAGGTAACAGTGGCTGAGCAGATTGAGGCGAGGTTGAGGCAATATCTCTTCAAATTATCTTCCCATTTATGTCATTGTTAAGTTTACTGAAGATGAAGTATCACACTATTAACACTCCACCATGACTTTTTTGTTACCAATTTCAAAGTACGGTGCAGGTGCAGCTCCTAGCGTGACACAGTTCCCCGTGCCACACCATCATTCTCCTTTTTTATAATATTATTATTATTATTTTTTTCATATACATATAAATATGGTACCCCATGTTGCATAACAATTCTCTTTTTCATCATTTTTACTATGCTATTTTATTTAGCGTTTTATTTTATTTAATTAACTATGTATTTTCAAACATTCTATATTAAACTTCCCTTTTTTCTGAGAGATTCTCCTAAATGTATTGTAAAACGCAAGAGAAAAATGCAATACGTTGGACATCGAATCAGTCGATTTTTGATTTCATAAACCAACCAGGAAATGGAGAAGTTGAAGTGTCCGCTCAGCTTGTTGAGAAAGTTTCACTGGCGATTACAAATGTTCATTAGAAAGAGAAAAGTAAGAAAAAGTTCATGGTTTAATTATTCGTCTGTCTTAGAAGTTGATGCCATTATTGTCACCTCTAGTTTCAGAACATTATTAGGGGTACACAGCCATGGTTTAATGCTCTGTTTTATGCGTTGTTAAAAACAATTATCATTTCCTTACCAATAACCTCGATCAACTTAGCATTCACTGTTTTGGTAACAGAAATGGATAAACAATGTTCTTATATTCATACAAAATTCTTGACTGTCTGGAATGGTTGGATGTTCTAAATGCTAAATATACTTTTTGAAGAAATGATGAATTTTTTTATTACTTTTAAGCTATTATTTTTGGAAAATCTACTTCATACACCAATTTGGTTTGATGACTTATCGTATTTCATATTTCCTACATGTAAAATGTATTTCAAGATAGCTTTTAAATAGGAAAGAGGTGCACAATAGCTATGTTAAAAGTAAATAGCACTTTAACCCTATTTCAACCGGGTTTTTTGGTAATTTTTTTTTACCGGGGTCGGGGGAGGGCAGATTCCGCCCCCTCTTTTATTTCTTATTGGCAAATGGTGTGAACTTTGAAATAGAGTTAAAGTCTGTTTTCCCAGACAGTACTTCATTTATGTATGACCTCATGATTTTTTTCATTTTAAGGGGGAAACCTCCCCTAAATTTTTGGAAATTTCAAAAAAAAAATTTGACACTTTTTTATATTTTCAAGTATGTAGATTTCGAAAATAAACTTCAATTTTCAAATATCAAAGTAGAAATGCCCATATTTTACCTTTCTTTTGAGGTATGTTCAATTGAC